>WIPJ01002794.1:115508-148910 GCA_018155075.1 Cassiopea andromeda | reverse complement strand
AGGCCTCTAAAAGGCATGTAACGCCTGCACCTGTATCCGTGATAGATTTTTCTAGGCCAAAAGCTAGGTCCTTACCTATGATTAAGCGTAAAATGCAAGTTGTAAGAAACTTCAGCTGCTTGGACCCAACAAGTGGAGATAGTGCAATATCAAAAGACAAGTTTACAGAGCTTCAAGCTATTTACCCAAAAGCTGCTGTCTTTTCAAGTTTGCCACTGTATGATGTTGTGGATAGCAGTCAGTCATTTGAAGTGATTTCTAGTGCTCAAAGAGATGATAGTGAAACTGATTCTGACATTGAAAGTTACTCAAACATAATTCCAGAGCCACTGACATCTCTGTTTGACCCCACTGCAGTTCATATGGATGAGGAAAATTTAAATGAACTTGCCAGTTAAAGGTATTATAGTTATCAAGAAAAGAACTTTCCAATGTTGTATGCTAATTTAAACAAACTAACTCAGAACCAAGAGTCATATACAGCTTGGATGATGCATAGAGCTGGTCGCATTACAGCATCCACATGTTATCAAGTAGCTAGGATGAAAGATTGCAAATCACTTATTTCTACTATTATGCAGTATACAGAATGTACTTCAAAATACACTGAATATGGGGAAAATATGGAGTCTGTGGCACAAAATTTTTTTGAAGAGCATGAAAGCAGAAATCACAGTGTTTTCCATTTCCTCATCTGGGCTGGTGGTGAATGCAGATGAACCATACTTGGGTGCCTCACCTGATGGAATTGTATTTTGTCAGTACCATGGGCAGGGGATACTTGAAATAAAGTGCCCTTATAAGTATAAAGCTGGCTTTTATGGTTTTGAGAGTGACAAAGACTTCCCATTGGAATCAAGATTTGTGATAAAAAGCAATCATAAATACTATTATCAAATGCAGTTGCAAATGGAACTCACTGGGTGTGAATTTGGCTACTTTTATATCTTTGCAGGGGACAAAAAAGAAGGCCTTCTTTGCCCTGTTGGCAAGGATCAAAAGTTCATTGATGAACGAAAAGAAATTTTATCTTCCAAGTTCTTTGGGAGTATTCTACCTGAAAGTGTCTCTAGAAGGTCGGAGCTCAAAATAACTTCTAAGCGAGAGGTTTTCTGTATTTGCAAGAGGCCTAAATTTGGCAAGATGGTTTTATGTGCAGAGAAAGAATGCAAAATTGGATGGTTCCACTACCCCTGCATTGGTATAAAAAGACATCCAAAGAAAAGATGGCTTTGCAAAGACTGTACTACAGTTAGTAAATGTTAAACCCTTGCTGTACAATATTTTGTAAATAGAGGTGAAGGATATCTTGCTAAGGAGCAATATACCTAGTTTGCTGAAATATTTAAACTTTGAAACATACATAAAACTAATCTTTAACATTATTCTTTCTTGTCCTGTACTTTACTGTAACAAAATCTATTTATTTACAACACTGCTGTTTAAGTTCACTATTGCAGAAACAACAACCATAATATCATCAATTAGGTCAGTGTGAGAAATGGGTAGTGTGCTTTGCAACATTTTGAACTTTTTTAATTGCCCAATAACACGCTCTACATATATTCGCACATTAGACAGTTGGCGAGATTGAACAACATCCTTTCCTGACATTTGTGGCTTTCCACGAGTGAATATGGGTATTTGTAAAAATGCACTTCTTGCTGCAAGTTCATCATGTATTGCAAAGCCTCTATCTGCCAAAACACAATCTCCAGGGTGAAATTTATTGAAGAATCCTGACTCCATGGTGCTATGTTTATCGGATACTCTACCTCCCCAGCCCTCAGAAAGAAACGTAACTGCATCTGCAGGACTAATTCCAATGAGATACTTAATTGTGTTCTTATGCTTGTAATTTGACCAAGTCTGAGCCCTTGCTGTCAAGTTCCTTGGTCGCTCAATGAATACCTCACTGCAGTCAATGATGCAAATGCAGTCCCTGTATTTTCTTTTACATGACCTTGGGAGGTTAACCCTTACTTCTGTTCTCCTTGGCCACACAATAAGATTTCTTAATGCCATAGACATTGCAGGTAACCATTTGCGGAAAACTTTAGATATCATTGATTCTGTGCACCCATACCTGAAGGCAATAACTTTTTTCATCAAGCCAAGTTTCAGCTTCATGAGCACAATAAGTAGATGATCTTCCACTGAAAGAGCCACGGAGCATTTTTTTCACTTTGTCCCTTATCAAATTAACTACCCACAGGAAAATCCAAGAGTAGGTAGCCCTGTAGAAAACTTCACCGTGCTGTTTGATTTCTTCACTTTTTTAAAACCACACCTTACTTTCTTAAGATGTTTATTCTCCTCTTGTAGATTGAGTATCTCATTTTTCCTTGCACTGAACTCCAGCTTTAGTTGATTAACTGTTTGAGTCAAGCCCCTTATAACCTGGTCTGATGTTTCCTTCTCATTTTCACATTCATTTGCTCCTCAGTGAATGCATCTTTAAATTCAGCTGAAGTTGCTTCACCAGCAAGTTGGTCCCCTTCAGCCTTTTCTTTCACACTCCACTTGCCTTGAAACTTCTCTCGCTTTTTTTCAGCTTGTCGTATCTGTTCTCTCGTGTAATGTTCTGTTCCATCTGAGCTATTTCTTTGGCTTTTGTGTGCTGAAATATTGTTGGTATCCAATTGGCATCTTCTGGATTGTCTGGTCTTCTTCCTGTAGCAGTAAATGATCAATGATAAGACCTTTGAGTGACGGATTAATAATTGGTAAAGCAAAACATCAGGGGGCACTAACAATTTACTTTAAGGGATAAAAGTCCAACACTTTTGGGTTTTCCATTTCCCCCCTGCTATAGACATGTTTGCTCTGCAAGTTTAGAAGAATGGATCCAGGAATGGGGTACCATGTTATAGGGTCTCTTGTAGTCTACCCATGCCATGGCTAGGCTCTTATGTCGTATTCTGCAATCATTAAGGATCATTTTGTCAATCAAAAGTTGGTCTTTTGTTCCTCTACTCTTTCTTCTACACTCTTTCTGTTCCATAGGTAGAATATCACTTTCCTCAAGCATCTTCTATAGATTGTCAGCAATTATCCCTGTCATCAGCTTCCACATGATTGGTAGACAAGTTATAGGTCTGTAGTTATCAACTGCATTTCCATTTCGTGGGCTTTCTGGCACAGCACTATTCTACCAGTTGTCATCCGAAGAGGGATAAGAGCTCTGCCACTTATAATTTCATTCATTCGTACAGCAATTCTTTCATGAAGTGCTGTCAACTTCTTTATCCAGTATCCTTGAACCCCATCCGGTCCTGGTGCCTTCCAATTTGGTATTTTTTTGCACGTTCTGCTATTGAGGCAAAGGCTATCATCATGTCATCATATTTTACTTCCCCACATTCCTCTTTCAACTCCTTCAACCATTTTGCATTTTTATTGTGTTGGACCTCGCTCCCCCAAATGCTTGACCAAAATTTCTCACTTTCCTCTGCATCTGGTAACACTCCTTCATTCCTCATCCTCGAAAGTCCGTTCAATTCCTGGTATACTTTCTTCTGATCTTACTGAAACACTCTATTAATTCTATATTGGTTTACTCTCTGTTCGTATCTCCTCAACTTTGCAGCTTTTACCTGTAATCTTTGTTTGAGCTCTTCAATTACAACATTTTCTCCTTTTCTCTTGATGTGATATTTCTTCTCCACTTCTCTATACTTTGTATTGCTTACAAGTTCTCCTCTGCTCTTCCTTTGCAAAATATTTACATGTTTTCTTAATTCTTTGACTGTATCTTATATCTTTCTTTTCCACCAAGGCTCTTTCCTTTTGTCCCTCTTCTTTTTACATGTCTTCAACCCAACTTTATGTGAAACATAAAGAGCAACTGCACCAATCAATCTGTTTGTCTCTGTTAGGTTTTCAGTTCTTATCCTCCCGATGATCTTATTTGCTTTACCTACCCACTCTGACAATATATTTCTATTAACTTGCTTTAATCCTCTTGTATTATAAGCTTGCTCACTTTGCATAAGCTGGACTATCTCTTCAATCATAGACCCTTCCTGTTCATTTTCTTCCTCGCTGCTATTAATTTGTTCTGATATCTCTTTAACTGATGCTTCTTCTTGTACTTCCATGTCCGGCACTGTTCTATTCAAATCATCCCTTTCCTCATTGTCACTGTCCTCTTCTATTCTTCTGTGAATTTCTTCCAACTCTACTGTCGTGAACCATTCATTCTTTCTTATTACCCTCGCTTGGTCGCATAGCCTTTGCTCTGTAATTGTTGGTAGCCCTCTCTCCTTCCAAAAGTTATGCATTCTTCTTCTGTAGCCTCGTACAGGTCGTCCATTGAAATCTGTTGGCTTACTCAGGAAATAACATTCCATCACAGCAACATTCAATTCTTTACTCCATTTCATTTTGGCAGTCGCTTGATAACGACCAGGCCCACCCTGCCGTACAGTGGGATACCTGCCGGGCGAGAGATCTTCACTCATTGTTCCAATCTCATTCACGCCGTTACTTTCATAATTTGATACTGACATTTCACTCCAAAGAGGATAGTTGTTTTTAGGTGACACAACCACCGGTATTTTTATCGAGATTCCATCTCTAGGGGGGTTGCCAGCCAAGGCTAAAGAGTCCCCCTACCCATGAGACAGACTAGCCCCCGTCGGATGCCAACCCGGTATTTGAAGGTCTCGGGGAGAGCTTACAGGTACTACACCTTGCTCAAGGGTGACCTGGAGGTAGTTGAGGCAAAGGGTAACCTCATTATCCCACGTCGAAACTCCACAACTGGATGCAGTTTTTTGTCATACCCAGGACAATTATTATTTTATTATTATTATACTTTATGTTGACCTTCCTGGTTTTATAAGCCCTTCTGCTATAACCGGAGACAATCGTCATCCTGATCTACTTCTAGTTCTCCCTAGTAGAGGTCTTTACATTCTTGAACTTACATTAGGATTTGAGCATAAGGAAAAACTCACACCGGAAACATAAAATACCACTACTTAGTTAGGCAACAGGAACATCTCTTCTCCGAAGTAAAGTATATTATCTTATCAATCAGCACTCTTGGGGTACTCAATCAACTTTCATTGGGATTCCTGGACATGCTTAAGGATCTGAATTACAACTCCAACACCAGGAACTACATACTTCGAAGGATCACCACTATTGCAATCCGAACTACATACTGCATTTTTTGTCGTAGGAACAAAGATTGGAACAATCCTGAACTGCTAATATTATAACTATATTTATCTATTTCTTTATTTTTGTCTTTCTTCAAAATTTTAGTTTACGCTGTAGCTTTCCATGTAGTCACCTGTAGACTACCTTTATAAGCGAGGTCTACTGTTGTATTGTAATTTTTATATTGATGTTTTCATTATTATTATTGTCTTATAGCTTTAGCACAGGCAGTTCTTATTGCAGACATATTCCTCATGGGCGGGCTACAACAAGTAGCCAAAGGCCAAGAGGGTGCTTTCATTTTACACGCCTAAGACTTTCCTGAGTATCCTAGCAGTTCCCAACAAGACTGATTTGATGTACCATTCCAATGCTTAGTTTAATACCAAGTATGTCCATCCATCTACTAAAGCCCTTGCTAATGCACCCCAGAGCTCCTACAGCCACTGGTACAATCTCTACTCTTTTCAGCGACCACAGTCTTTTCAGCTTTATCTTCAAGTTTTGATGTTTTTGAATCTTTTCGAGTTCTTTCTCTCGTACTCTACAATCTCCTGGTACAGCAATATCGACGTTTACACATGACTTCCCCTTTTTATCCACCAAGATTAAGTTGGGTCTCCTTGCCTCTATAATATTATCGCGTTGAATATTTATATCCCAGATCAATTTTACATCATCATTTTCCATAACTCCTTTAGGGTAATGCTCGTACCACCTCTCTGTTCTCTCTAGGTTATGCTTCTCGCACAAAGTCCAGTGAGCCAATTTTGCATCTGTGTCATGTCTTCTCTTATACTCACGTTGCGCTAGTTTTTTACATTCACATATTATATACTGCACAGTTTCCCCGTTTTCCCTACACTTTCTAAATAATTGATTTTCCGATGTTTTGTCAATTTTATTCTTTATATAATTTGTTCTTAATGCTTGTTCTTGTGCGGCGCAAATCATTGCTTCAGTTTGTACTTTGAGGTCACATTGTACCAACCACTGCCAAGATAAATCTTTATCAATCTCTTCAGGCATCTCTTGCGCAAACTATCCATACAGTTTCTTTCCTTGCCATCTATCTCTAAATTAATTTTGGCTATTTTACTGGAAATCTGTTCTGTCAGTAAGATTATCTGTGTTAATTATGCGCACTTTCTTCACACCTTTGAGGAGCATTTCATTTGATTCACGCACGTACAAGCCTAAATTATTCTCCTCCGATCTTACGCATGTTTCAATACTGATCAAGCCCCTACCTCCTTGTTTTCGTTTCAGATATAGTCGGTCAATGTCACTCTTTGGATGAAAGGCCCCATACATCGTTAGTGTTTAAAAGGTTGTCCTGTCAATTGTTTTCAACTCAGCTACCTTCCAATTAACAATTCGAGCTCCATATCTTAACAAAGCAACAGCCCAAGTATTAATTGCTTGAATCTTATTCTTGCCATTCAATTTTGATTTCAATATCAGCCTCAACCTCCTTTCATACTCTGCAGTAACTTTATTCTTCATTTTGTGCTCTTTTATCTGATCCAACTCTAAAATACCAAGATAAGTATATCCTTTCTCATCTACTTCTTTCATAATTTCATGGTTAGGCAAATAAATTCCATCAAACTTAACAAGCTTTCCTTTCTTTAGAGTAACCACTCCACACTTCTTTAGTCCGAATTCCATACCTATGTCTTCACTAAATCTAAACACTGTTTGTACTAGGCTATCTATTTGTTCATCATTTTTTCCAAAGAGCTAAAGGTCATCGATGAAGAGAAGATGATTAAGTGTGAATTCTTTCCTACCCCATTCATGCGAAGCGTTTACCTTTTATAAAAGAAATGAAAGAGGAATCATGCAAATAACAAAGATCAATGGTGACAGACTGTCGCCTTGGAAAATACCTCTATTAACATCAATCTCGCACAAATCCAACCCATTAGAAGCTAACAGGAGTTTCCAATTCTTCATGCTGTTCTCTAAAAATTTTCTGATATTTTCAGCAATGCCAAATGTGTCAAGACACTCTAGAATCCAGCTATGTGATACAAAATCGTATGCCTTTCTATAGTCTATCCATGCCATACCAGATTAGTCCTTTTTCTACAAATCTTTAAGAACTGCCTTATCAATCAGTAGTTGATCCTTCGTTCCCCTGCTGTTCCTCCTACAGCCCTTTTGCTCCTCTGAAAATAAGTTTTCATTTTCCATAGAGCAGTAAATGTCTTCTGAAACAATACCTCTAAGTAACTTCCACACAAGCAGTAGACAGGTTACTGGTCCGAAGTTCTCCACAGAGTTTCCTTTTGCTATATCCTTTTGACATAGTACTGTTCGTCCATACGTCGTCCAAGAAGGCATTTCTTTTGTCCCTTCTAGGATCTCATTCAATTGAGTAGCTATCTATCCATGCATTTTATGTAGTCTTTTCATCCAAAAACCTTGAACCCCATCATGTCCGGGTGCCTTCCAGTTTGGCATTTAACTACATAGCTTTTTTACTTCTCTTCATTATTATTATTATTTCTAAAATCACAAACATCGCCATTCGCACAACCTACTACATCTTCTGCTGCCGCAATGAGCCATGGACCTCACCTAACCTACTCCCTTTCTAACCCCTCATCTGACTCCTCTGTCCACAGTATGACATTTAATGACATTTGGTACCAAACTAGCTATTTGTAGACTACCTCATTAGAGAGAGGTTTACATTTGTAGTATATAATATGTTATTCAATACAATGAAGTTCGAAAAAAAATTATTATCTCAAATCATCTCCAAACCTGGACATTAATTCACTTTGGCCTCAGACCAGCTTTGGCTGCAATATTCAATACGATCAGTTCCAGAACACAAAACAAGTATCAAATGCCATACGAAAGGATAATGAAGCTCGCATAAGTCATGAGTTAAAATCTCAAGGATTTATTATATCTTCCATTCTTACCCATGCTAGTCAAAAGACTCGTAGTCTATGATCAAATGTACAACAGTACATGCCTAAAAACATTTCCAATTTCACAATAAAATATCTTTATAGCACCCTTGCTACAAGGAAAAATCTCAACAAATGAGCCATCTCTCAGTCATCCGCATGCTCCTTTTGCCTAAAAGCTGAAACCCTTCAACATGTCGTCTCTAGTTGCACAGTCTATCTTGAAGAAGGTAGATACACCTGGCATCACAAGTCTGTACTTTTCTTTCTAGCAAAAACCCTTTCATCCTTGTCCAATTGCTCAATATACGCCGATCTTCATTCATTTTAATCACCAAGCTTCATAACAGGAGACTCTCTCAGACCAGACCTTGCATTGGTTACCGATAATCTACACTCTACATCATTTAATTGACCGTAGACTTTGAGTCCAATATACAAATCAACATTGATCGTAAAAATACAAAGTATAATTTTCTAATATCTGACCTCACGCCGGCTTACTCTAAAGTCATATCCGTTAATTTATCAATGAGCGCCTTAAGAACTATGGGTATATCATCCGATTCTTTAATAACCATGCTAGACGATTTAAAGTTTGAAAAAACCGCATCAAAGATCATCATCAAGAAACTAATGAATGTTGCGATTCGCTGTACTTATTATGTGTTTTGCTACAGAAAAAAGTCCTTGGAAAAATCCTGATCGTCTAGACTTTTGTTTCGATTTTAATTTTTTCTCTTTCCTTTCTGTACATTCTGTGGTTTTTTTGTTTCACATTTAGTAGCATTAGTTAGCCAATATTACACTACCTATATTTAGTGAGGTGTACTATTGTATTGTTAAAATTTATTCAATGAAATGAAGTTTTAACAGGAATTATAATATTAACCACGCATGGACGGTTGCTACCGTATAGCTAAGGGAAAAGACCTTTATCCAATCAGCGCACAGTTCCGGTTTAAGCGCGTATAGGTTTGGTTTTACAAGATAAGATTCTAAGCAAGGTCTGATAAATCCTTTTAGCGGAAAGTCGCGGGTTCCAGCCATGGCCGAGTCATACCAAAGACGTTAAAAATGGTACTCACTGCCTTCTAGTCTGGCGCTCGATGTGTGAGAATGGAGTGGGGAAACTAAACACGCGGAGCTACCAGTGAACCAGCCCCCCGCTATAGCTTTCACTGCATTCGCAGACGAGTGGTCTAGGGCTACTGGAAACGGAAATAGGCGCCGCCATATGCACCATTGGCGTGGGAGGAACTTTGACTTTTTTTGAATTCAGTCTCATTTACAGGCCATTCTTCATAGTCCCAATCCATCTATCATGGATTTCCTATGTTTCAATTGGCAATACTCCAAGGATATTGGAAAAGTAAGGAGAAAGAGGTCTAGAGACAAAACTTCTGCAGTTTCTTTACGGCCATACCTTCTATATCTTGGAAAGATGCCTTTTTGAGCTTAGGCAAACGACATGTTGAAGGGTTTCAGCTTTTAGGCAAAAGGAGCATGCGGATGACTGAGAGATGGCTCATTTGTTGAGATTTTTCCTTGTAGCAAGGGTGCTATAAAGATATTTTATTGTGAAATTGGAAATGTTTTTAGGCATGTACTGTTGTACATTTGTTATTGAGCTCCTTTGTAATTGAAAAAACTGTTGAAGTGAAATATCAGCAATCAAAGAGCACGAATGATGACAAAAGCACAAGATTACAGGACAATGGCATGTTAAGCGTTGGGTGAACAACAGTGAGCGATTAGAGACTGGACCAAAGCTTACCACTGTCTTGAGCATCTCAATACCATCCTTAGGCAAATTCAGCTTTCCATATGCTCAAAAATTCTGTGACTATTTAACCCCTCCCCATGCATACCCTTAACTCAGTCTCTGTAAAGGAGATCGCCTGCTTACATGCATGACTAACAAGATTTCCTTGGCAGAATTGTTGAATATCAGTTGGCCTACAGAGCACATCTGTTGTTAGGACTTTTCCTTCCCCCAAAGTGACGCAAATATCCAAAATGCTTGTTGTTTCCCAAAAAAATGTTTATATCAAGCTTGATATTATTGCATAGCCTTTCTTAAGAAACATCTGCTGGGGGGGACAAATCCCTAGAAAGGGAACATCTTGCATTCGTGTAATGCTATCAATCTTTTACCTGTTGTTCTTCGTATGAAAAAGTCATTTTCCGTGTATTGGAGAGAGAGAATTAAACAGAATTGCAGTTGGTAATATACGGGGTTGCTTAGGCCCAAGCATGACAATCAGAAGACTCAAGTGAAGAGAAAGACAACCTTGTACCCAATCTACAGCAATTTTTAATGGCGCGAAATTATCCTGACCTACAACACCTCAAAGATTAACTTCTCTCGATGTCTTAGATTAACTAATCGAGTTTTCAATATAAGTATTGCTCATTAGAATATTGTTTCTACAACTCTAGAGAGATATGAAAAATATGAACGAGATAGCAGTAGCAACGTATAATAGGTAATTGGAGAGAAAACGGACAAAGATTGGTAATTTGTGCTTCAAAGTAGGAGCTGCCATTGTTTTGAAGCACCTTATTTAGTGAGCGAAAAACTCCTCAACGGTTCATGCTTACTCTTCAATTCCTAATATTAATTTGACCCAAAAAATGTCAACTACAACTAGGGAGGGTAATTGTAGTTTCTAAAATTTTTCTGATTCGCATGGAAAGCAATGGAGTATAGATGGGACGAGTTCCCACATCAACTTTTGCAAGCTTCTGGTAGAGAGACCCTTTAAAGTCCCCCTCCTTCTCAACAAAGATATTGGGTTTTTCCTCATACGTCATTTTGGATTTCCATTATTTGGCATCAAATGCAGCTAGCCCAAGTTTTCTAGAGTACAGTGTCTTTCTAAGACTCTGTCTAAAACTTTCTCAAGGTATCCCTCAATTTGTGTCCCTCAATCTCATGATATTTCGATATAAGCAGTATCTGCTTCTAGAATGTTCAGTTGTGCACTCACCCTCAGATAGTCTAAGTACCTAAACTTTTCCTTATATTTTGCTCTTGTCACTTTTTAGCACTGCATTCTCAATGCACATTCTTATATTTTTTATATTACATTAGTAAATTCATTCTAATTTTGTACAAATTATACATTTACTTCTTCTCTTGTCACTTTATTTCAACTAAGATGCCCTCTTGGGTGTGATTCCGCCATGCTTTTTGTTATTTTCTAAGTAGTACTAGTTTTACTACCGAAATAGTTCTACTCGACAACCTGATTTTCCTTTTAGAGACAAAGTGGTAGCAGGAATATGCGGAGTTGGACTTGAAGTGAAAAACTTAGAAGTTTTTGATAATATATAAGTGATCTATGATGGAGAATTGAGTGTAATCAAATTTTCATTTTTACCTTCACTCACAGTGGATATTGTTAATTCAGCTTTTTGATGGTATTGATTTATTACATTCTATCTCAATTCCCAAGTTCTCCTTTTCTTTGACACAACCCACTTCCGATTTCGCACATAGAAAGCAACATTGAAATAGAATTCAAAGACAGATACCATATCCAGTTATCATTATGGAATTCAATGAAGTTAGCGCTAATTTCTTCACTCTTTGGAAGGCAATGGACACTTCCTCGTAAAAAGTACTGAAACGATAACGTCAAACTGGCGGCCTGATTTTCCTACCCGGCTTGTAAACAATACTTCTTCTTTACCTTTTGGCGCGAAATAGACTCTGCCACGCCAGAAAATACACAGAAACAAAGCAGACATTTTCTAAATTTTTGTTGAAGTAATTGGTTTAACGGTATTCGAGAAAAATTAGCCAGTAAATCTGTATAGAGTATGCACAACGAAATCTCAAAAATTTCGTAAATGGAAGAGGATAGCCTTTTATAAGTGTAGAAAAGTTGACCAGCCGTATGATGCTATCGTTCAAAAAATTGGCTGCACAGTATGCACACCTCATAAAACTACTCAGAGACATAAAAACAGGTTCGCAACTATTAAATTTAAGAGCTGTTCGACGAAAGTTATACATTCCCCTCACAAAAGTATTGCACAGATTTGCAAGTTAATCATGGCGGATTTGGCGTCAGCAACTACTCATATGCAAATTAAATGCATCCTATAAGAATTAAGTCCATTGTCTGAAGAAGAAACTTATAACGAATCAAAGTCAGTTACTTAACATTAGAAATATTTAAAATAAATAGTGTTTCAGCATTCAACGATCACAATATTTTAATATTTTGTCGGGTAGCCACGCATTTTCTGAACCTCATTGAGACGACATGGAATTGAGTCATAAAGTTTGGCAATAAAACTCTGAGGTATACCTCACCATTCTTCAAATAGTCGGGCAACAAGTTCTTCTCTCTTTGTTGTAGGATATCTGGGTTCATTATTTAGTTTGTTTTTATAAACAACCAAACATTTTCGATAATGTTAAGGTCAGGACTGTTTGCAGGCCATGAAGCACATAAATCCCACGCAATTTTGTATAAATCATGGTCTTTTGGCACGATGTGGAGGTGCATTATCATGTTGAAAGATGAAGGGCCTATTTTCTTCTCCAAACATTTGTTTTACGGACTGGTGAAGGTTGTCCTGCAGAATTTCGATGTATTTTGCTACGTTGATTTGACCGTGGCTTCAAACCAATCGCCTATACCGCTAGGCACAATGCACCCCCAAAACATCGAAATCGGCATTCATCGGAAAAATTACATCTTTCCACTGGTCAGCTGCCCAGTGGCAAATAATCCTACTCCATTGGAGACGGTAGCATTTCTGCTTCAAATTAACGAAGGGTTTTCTCTTCCTTTTGTAACACTTTATTTTATATATATGAAGAATGCGCCTTACTAAGGCCGTGGATGGATTTTTGGCCGGGAAACAAGTCGCTACTTTTTTTGCGATAGCTTTCAATCTGCAAAATCGTTGCGTCCTAGCAACTCTGTACACAAATGTCTCCTCTTTCGTTAATTTTTTTGGTCTCCCAGTTCTCTGCTTTTGATGAATTGAGTCAGTTGTTTTGAATGAATAAAATATTCTTATGCACGTAGAATAGTTGCATCCAATAACTTTAGCAATTTCGGGAAAGGAATGGCCGTTTTCTCTCAAAATTTTTACGGTGATTTGCTCTTCGTGTGATAGTTCTCTTTTTTTCACCATGTTCTCCTATACAAGCCAAAAATGAAAATATGGGTAAAGAGAGTTATTTTTGTGTTCAAAAATATCGTCAGCACTTCTCTTCATATTTACCAGCCAATTTGAAGATCTAAGGACCTAAAGGTTATCAGTAATTGACTCGACAACTTATATGGTAAAAGTCATTTACTGTGGCTGCCATTTTTGAACAACCTGTGCAATACTTTTGTGAGAGAAGTTTATCTTGACAAAATGCGAGCGAAATTTAAGAATTTTCGCTACGTCACATTCAATGAGCTACAAGATGAAATAAAGATATCTAAAACTTGCAAAACAAAAGTGCACTGAAAACGTTGGAGAAAGTCAACACAATGACAACTGGCAATTTCTGTTACAACAAAACAATGCTTCATGCTATGCATTTGCTTAAACAATTCACTTTTTTAAAAGTAGTGTAATCCATGCAGTTCTCCGACCATAGCAAAATCTGGATACCGGTATGAATGAGTATGTATGACGATACCTGAAAACTATGATTAGTAAACATTCCCCAAGTAAGCAACAAGAAGCTGCGACCTTCTAAAGCCCTCCTAAGTTTGGTGACAATTCGAATAAAACTTTTTTAGATTGGCTTCGTCAGAAATATACTTGCATTGAGGAACGTAAGAAAGGTTTTGGAATGAGATTCCATTGTCGTTCCAATACTTTTGACAAGAAAGTGTATATATTAAGTGATGCTGCTACACATCTATAGGTTTCCCAATTAAAATCATTTCGCTATCGGTTAGCATTGGTGAATTTGTATTATAAAATCTTACTGGTAAAGTAGTAACTTTTGTATCCTCTATGCAAAGCTTTATGACATCAGCTGTACTATTTCCTCTTTTGAAATCGTTTGTGGCGCAATGATCTGATGCTTTTGATTTCTCAGTTTGATCGTACTTTGTTGGATTCTTCCTTTCCTTATGTACCTGGAATATTATTTCTTCTGAGTCAGGCTCTCTCGAGTTAAGTGACTCAAATTCATTGGACTTTTTCCTATTAATCATATCTTTTGTGTGATGCTTTATTGGGATGTATTTTACGTTATTATTAGTATTGTTATGTTTTACTTTACTCTCATTGCAGAATATTGTTGCAATTTTTCCCTCATTTGCTTGTAAATAATTTTCCCTGCTCGTTTTACTACCAATACTGTTGTTGCTGTTTCCATGTGACTGATTCGATGCGTTGTATTTTTTCATTGATTCGTCGCTCAATTTACGCGACCTTGCATCGGCTTTTTGCATCTTTTTCTTATTTGCAGCACTTCTGTAATTTGCAGTTGAACTGTTATGGTCATTTATGCTTTGCAGCCTGCACAATCTCTTGTCTTTATGCATTGAATTGATGATATATGAACTGGAGTATTTCTGTCTATAGTTGTATAAAAGTATAAAGAAAATTGTCAGGCAGATGATGGATAGTCCATAGGCAATGCAGTAGAACCAAATTCTTGCCTCGCATTTCCACCTAACATTTGTAGCTTTTGTAATTACTCCTTTTGTTATCTGCTTTTGTAATTCAATAATCGTTTTCTCGGTCGATGCAAAAGTTAAAGCAACACTGCATTGTGAGTTAACTGATGTTTTGCACTGGCGTATTATTCTGGCTGAATTGATTCTTGGTCTTGTGAATTGAAAAGTTGCATTAAAGTGCGCCGCACTCCCAAAGGAATCATGTCTATACAAAACAAAGTAGTAATCACCATTCTCATTTATATTGAATTTTATGTTATCAGCCTGGTTGATTATGCCATGTGTGCAGCATCCTTGCTTCATTTCATATGAGATTGTTGTCTTTCTTTCCACCCATAAGTCATAGTTACGTTTCCCTTTGAATACGATCACATATATGATATCTCTACTTGATATATTGATGTTTACAACGCTATTTTTCCTCAAATGGAACATTCTGGTCCATATTTGACCCACTTCTAGGTATATTTTAGAATACATTGAATATTTTTCTTGCGCTGTGTAATCAAGATTTGAAACGACAATCAACCAAACATCATGGCTGTCACTTGAAACTCCAGAGCAAAAATACGATGAATAGTCTATTATTTTTTCATCTCCAAAATTCAACCTTTTTACTTCGAGGTAATACCCTATATAGGAATGTCCTGCAGCACAGCTTATGCCAACAGTCACAACTAACAATATAACAGCAAAAGTTATAGTCTTCTTGATGGATGGCTGCTGAGAAGACCTTGGATCTTCGTCACATTCTTCCCGGATTTTCTTGCTATTCATTGAAAGTGATTCTTGCATGTAGGATGAATGGGTGTCAATGGATGGATTAGGCTTTAATCTTGTACGATTATCAGGAAAATTTGCTTCTCGATCCGACGAAATACTATTGGTTTCGTAGGCCGTATTTTCAAATGATTTCCAGTTTTGAGAATACGAAAGTTCAGCACCATCTTGCCTTTTCATTCGGGTTTTGGGTGATTGCTTACAATGTTTCAACATGTCACTCTTCTCTTTCAAAAATCCTTGCTTCCTACGTGTGTATTGCGTCCTCTTACCTTCAAAACTTTAGGCAAACTTACAGTGCTAGTATCCATGACGATTTTAGCAGGTTATCTTCACTTCTCAATTGAACTTTTATATATTTTCATTATTAATTAGTTTTCAATTTTTCACAAGCTAAACCTCATTGAAAGGTTGCTATGGGTGGTTTTGCTATTGTGGTGGTATCCACCAGTTGGGAGCTACCACGACATCATGGCGAGTTTTGCAGCAAGAATCGTGGATATTCTTATCGAACTCGCTCATGAGCACATGTTTTCGTTTAATCAAGCTACAATACATCAGTCACTAACGCCGCAACATTTTTCTTTTTATATAATTTCCAAAGGCATTGATCAACAACCTTTCTTTATGCAATGGAGTTTTTCAAAATCTTTCATTCTTGGATAAATAATCTTAAAACTAAGCCTCTCAACAGACTGCATTTTGTGTAGTGGGCAAGATGGGAATGAATACACTTATGTCTGTAAACACTTAAATGTGAACCAAGTTTCTCACAATTCCTACTTCAAAATCCAGGAAGCGATCTCGTACCGAAAACTGGGGCAAGGTTTACACTGGGGGCACATCGTGGAATATTCTACTAAAGTGCTCTAGCACTAGTGGTGCGTAAGATATTGCTTGAACAAGCATATGCCCCGACAGGGGTAGACTTTGGTCTTAAGGTGCTCTTCAAGAGGACAGTTGATTGTTAAGTGTCTTTACAAGTGGGTATGCAATAGAGGACTTAATTATTCCAGTACTCAAAGCCGTAGAGTCAAGTAAAGTGGAAGAGGGCTCAAATGCCAGAATGCTGTAGATGGAGGGGCCTGCAAGATTACTTGGTGAACAATGGATAAATGTTGAAAGAGGCCCTTAAAGGCAATTTGGAATGGCATATTGTTGTACGTCATAGATGAGGGCAGGGACGTAGCGATAGGGAGGTGTGAGGTGTAACATCCTCAAGTTTTGGAACTTGAGAAAATTCAATAAATCTTGATCATTACAGCATCAAAATCAGGTAACATTTGAAGAGTTGAAGGCTACGTAATGCTCGCACTATAGTTGAAAGAACGCATAGTTTTTCAAAGCTCAAAATATCTTTCCAGCCTTCTAAGAACCCTCATTTTGAAAATCGTTTCTGCGGGCCGAACCATGGTGGACCCTATAGTATACTCAGAATAGAAAGAACGTCTAAAACACCTCCTGTAAATTCGACGTCAAAGATTAGTTAAATGGCTCTCTTATGAAATACTGTATTTGCAAAAACCAATCTCAAAAAAGCTGTTTCCAGCCCTCTGAGAACTTTCATTTTGAAAAATGTTTCCCCAGGCCCAACCATGGTGGGTCCTATAGTAGACACTGGATACGAGGGAATGTCTATAGAATATTACTTCAAGACATTGGAATTAGTATTGATCGTTGACAATAGAGCAGCTTACTAACCAAGTATGTTCAGGTAAATTCAACTTTATGTGGGATGTAGTAATTTGCTGTAGTAATTTTTTACAAGAAACGTTTTGCAATTGTTTATTTAGCGTTATGCGTATAATATGAGCTCCTGCTTATACCCCCGTCTGAGTAGAAAGGACAATCTTAATCGTTTTTTATTGTTAAGAGTAACAAGGAGTTAATGTTTGAGTTGAAGATAGACAGTACGCTTCCATTAAACCAAACCTCACACTGTCTATAATACCGGAAAATATCCCTTTGCGAGATAGGAGATGCAGTTCCGCCTTGATTATCCGGCGGCTACCGGATGCAACTTTTTACAACTGGGGTCGGATAGTCAGAAAGGATGGTTGAGCAAAATTACACTCTTGGACATCGATTGCACAAGAAAAAAGCTAAGACAATTAGTAACTGTTCTCACCATACTCAAATAAAATTCTAAGGAAAGTGCCCAGACATAAAAGCCAAGTTTATCAGCCAACTTGGCTGATCAACTCACAAAGTGCAACAAATTCTGGTGAATCCTCTATCGTAGCCTTAAGCCTAGCGCACAGAGCCAACTTTTGCTTTTCAAACAAAAAGACATTTGTGTTTGAGAAAATGTTGTCCGTGTGCGCTCCTCAGAGACAGATTCTTCTGTTGCAAATATTGCTGGTCGTTTCCTTAAAATTAATGAACGGGGAATCCTAATAAGGTTCGGAGAGGATGGAAAAAATCGAAACATTAACAAGCGGGGGGGCGTTTATTTGGCACCTGAGAGTACAGTTCAGCTACATTTACAACCAAACTGGATGATGAATTCAAACAGCAACCTCAATCTTTCATCAGCTCAAATTCTAAATTTTTTTCGTAGATCCGATTACAAACGTACAATAGCCATTTATGATGATATTCATGCATGCATGTAATAGACAGAAATAGTAGGACTAGAATGCTGACTCTGTCGCGTGACTTGACACATCAATAGAGAATCATATCAAGCCGGCCTTCTCAAAATATTGTTTTCAAGTGCTTTAAAAAAAAACAGATTCTGACTTCCTTTTTATGCAGTTATTCTATCATGCAAAGTGTTCGATCAGAGATCTGTTGATAATAATGTTCGCATGCAATGCATCGTGGAAAGTGCAGCCTAATAAAAACGAGAGAATATGCGATAATAGGATCCTCCCGAGCGACTATTAGTCAGTTTACGATTTGCGACGCGGGGACTCAAGACGGCTCACAGAAGTCTGGAACCTAGCGTGGTATTGGGGCTATCTCTAGGATTGAGCCGTCTTGGTAATTTCCACGACAAGCATCGACTGATTTTCAAGTCACGATCGCAACGCAGATTTGAAAGGTAAGATTTGAGACATATGTCTATAGTAAATCGCTATAAGTATGATTGCAAAGCCGTCGTTCTCAAGTAAGCTGTTAATCTATGTAGCAAATAGGTGATATTTTGAACGAAATTGTCTTTTTAGCTATCTTCGACTTGTACTGGCCTAACATTAGAATGGCAGCGTCCAATAACACATTTGCTGAATCGCACAAAAGAACTCTCACGTTGGCATTTACTCTACAATTTGTTGATACCGTGAATTTTTATCACAAGGACAGAGCTTTATTGCATACAGCTAAATGGCATACGTTTCCCAGTTTACTGATATCAATACAGCGTGATAGTTGGAGACAATTTATCACTAGATATTTGCAATAATTTTTTCCCAAACACTGTTGTATGTTGGAGTATACTACCAATAGAGAACAGACCAACGAAAAAGGGAATTTTAAAGCAATATCTTCACAGACAACATTTTTACTGTATTTTAGTCCTTAACTATCTAAAAGTCATTGTTCCTGCATTCATTTTGTATTTGCAGAAGCCACTCAGTAGTAGAATCTTGCACCCTAGTTTAGTTGTGCACCCTCTTCTAACTGTCATGAATTGTTTTAATCTAGCATTACCCACCTTTGTAGCATCTACATCCCAGTATTAGTGTAATTCTAAGTTACACATGGAACAATGGCTTCTCACTGTACAATCTTTTAATACCAATGCTATTTTACTTGCACTCAGATATTGATACCCAAGTGGATTCTGCTTATTATAAATCAAAAATGATATGTAGAGATGATTACTCTGAAGAACTTGTTGGTTATATTTAAATTATGTATGATATTTAGAGTTTCTCAAAAAGCTTAAGTCTTCTTTACCTGTTTCCGAAAGAAGCCTCAGTAATATTGAATAAAGAGTTAATTTAATGCAAAGAGAAATTTAGTAACTTGTTACTAGTTGTCTCTTATTTTATAAGAAAACTTGTATATCATTTTTTGACTAGGCCAAAAATGACTTGGACTGAGGAGCATGATATTATGTTTTGCAGGGAGATACTGACAGAAGAGCCATTTAATTTTAAGCATGGGTCCAGAGAGAGGGAGAGCTGTTGGGACTATATAGCTGATACTTTAAACAAAGTTGATCAGCTGAAGTTTGTTGTAGATCAGAGGGCTGTAAGAGATAGGTTTTTGAAATTGGAAAAAGCCTGCAAGAAAAAGACAAGAGAGGAGTTGAGACCAAGTGGGATTGCACCAAGTGAGCCTTCTGAGCTTGACCAGACTCTGGAGGAGATTATAGAAAAAATTAACTCTGCAGAACAACAAAAGGAGGCAAAAAGAGATAGGCAAGGAGAAAGAAACTGCAGAGGCTGTGAGGAGGAGGGCAATGGAAAGATTATCAGAGAGCAGGGGCAAGGGAAGGATGTAGGAAAAGAAAGGGTGGAGATACAAGTGAGCATATAGGCTATTTGAGAGAGAAAAGAGAAGTGGATGTGAAAGTAAGGGAAAACCAAGTAGATTTGAAAAGGAGAGAAGTTTGTGTAGAGGAAATAAGAGTGGAGAGAGAACTTGAGTTGAAGCAGAGAGAACTATTGTTAAGAGAGAGGGAATTGAGCTTGAAGGAGAAAAAGCTGGGATTAAAAGAGAGAAAAAGTGAAAGTTTTCAAGAGAGACTTTCAAGATATGAGCAGCAGCAAATAGTACTGCAACAGCAGCTCTTCAGCTTACAGCAACAAATAAGCCATGTAGAAAAAATAAATGAAGATATTTTAAAGTTGTTTAAAACAAAAGAAAATCAACAATACTCAAACTCTTCCTTTATTGTCATCATTCTCTCCAATGTCTGCCAGCACTATGGCTCTGAATTATTAACCCTCATTATTTTGAGGTGTTTTATCTAAACTTTTCTTGGTAAACCATTGTGGCTGATACTTTTTGTGCAATAATTGGAAATCCTTGCACACCTTGCCACAGAAGCCTGTTTATTGAACTGAATTGAAGTCTTTGCTCAGGAGTAGGGTGATGCATACAGTGCATTGTTTAAGGATATTTCACTTGTGGGGCATTTGATGAAAGGGCACTTTAGATGAATGCAGGAACTACAGATAAACATCCTTTCAAAGGCCAAATGATGAAAAAACTGATTTCTACTTTATAACTTACATTATCCATTTATAACTTTGTAAAAGAGAGAGGAATCACCTATAGAAGCAGCAGGAAAAATGAATTGAGATTTCAAGCCTGTTCAATAAGACTAAATTTGCTTCATTCATGCATATTTCAAGTAAGGCAAACATAAAGAAGTCACTGAGTCTAAGGGCACTTTAGTGGTGGGGCAAGCATGTTCCACTGGTGGGGCAATAAAAAGGCTGGTAAGGAATTTCCCCATCATTTTATGTTAAAAAATGCCCAGATATAGTATTCCTGCTACAACCTTAGTATCTTCAAATACAGCAGGATGGAGCATATATTAATTATATTGTATAATTAGGCATATAGTTTTGTCGGAAAGTGCTAAGAATAATGTCATTAAATGAGATGCCAAGTGAGTAATATCATGTGTGCTGTGTGGAAGAGTGGAGGACATATTCTTGAGGTATCTGGTAGCTTTTAAAAAAGCTGTTTTTATCAAGTAGAATCTGCACGGAGTCTAACCAAAGTACTCTTCTAGAGTTGGAGGTTTTACTCCAAAAAGGTAGATGTATTGTTACCATACAAGCATGTAAGTGCATTGCGAAGCAAAGCACAAACTATATCCATCTTGCCAATAGCACTCATTCCAACCTTCAAATTTTTTGTTTGAAATCAGTGAATTTAAAGTAATTCACAACATCTCCAAATACCCATTCTACAGACACCCTAACTTAGCTCATTGATTGATTGAATGCTTCCTGTGCGGGAATTAGTTCCTGCCTATGTGCAAATGGGCATTGAAGATACAACCTTTGCGGATATGCTGGGTCTCCATAGATACACATTGACTGACCTGCTAGTGAAAATGACATGTGTTGAAGTTGAAGCAGAAGGCCTGACATTGCCAGCATGCCACTGTCATGTCTTCTTCCCTCAACTGGACCAAAGAGGTTTGCAATGAGACCATTTGGAGTAACAATTGATTGGAACTTCAAAGCATGTACTCTTTTATGGCCATTGTACACCATTCTTTGGTTTTCCTTGGGTTGACATATTGGTCTTACAGTGCCATCTATGAATCCCCAGCAGTTGTCCAATGCAGCACCTTTGTTGTGTATGGCATCTGCATACACTTGAAGGCTTTGTGGAGATAGCCAGCCCTGATTGAGGTTGTGCAGCAAATCACCGTATCTATCGAGCAGATAATCAACGACTAGGTTTGTTATCATGCACAACTGTGGCACTGGCCTACCAAATCTTGGGACAAGGTCAGCATACCTGCATGGATACGTATACCGCTTCAAACATATGCATAATGCCTCTATGGATTCAACCAACACTCCATTAGGGCACTTGAAAGTTTCTGGAAGATGTAATGCAGCAGCAAGTCTGTAAATATCCTGCTTTCTGAATCTAAACTCTACCTCATACTCATCGTCACGCAGCTCTTCTATATTAAAACGCCCATAATTATAGTATAGAAGACCTCCGTGCAGATTCCTATGGCGATTGGCCTCATGAAGAATGAAAAATTCTTCGTCGTCAATTTCGCCATCATCGTGCATTAGAACACGAAACCCATCCTCCATCTTGTGGGAAAACTGAATTTTCGTGCCTGATTTGAGTCGTCTTGATGAATCATAACCACAAATTCGCTAGCTTCAGCTACATTAGTATCTAGTCCCCCCGTGAGTCGTCTTCATACTGCGCGTCGCAGATCGTAAACTCACTATTAAATCTTCAGCACCCAGAAAGCTGAAATGGATTAGGAGTGCATGTTGAATTCTGTTTTGGAATGACTTAATGACAGTGCAGAGCACTTCTAACTACAACGCCAGCAAATTCTTGGGGACAGTGCCCCCACAATAGTGTTAAGGCAGGTTTCCACTTAAACAAATGCAACGATCCGACGGAGGCGGCCAGCGTTGGTGCATGCGTAGCAGGTTCAATTGTGGATTCCCCTTCGGCTGCCCTCGGCACTATCGTTACAATAGCTTGCAGACAATATTTACATTCCAACAGCAGGCAAAGTATCAACTCGAAAAGAAAGGCTTCGGAAATGGCGAGTAGGCGTGTGGAAGTACGACCTTGTAAATCCCGATGTAAACTACATCGTGCAGCATTCGAAGAGGCTTTTGTGGAAGATGTACGAAGGTAATGGTGTTTGTGGCATCCTTCAAGCGGGGGTTTAAATGACAATCGAATGAAGGACAACGCTTTTGAAGTCATTGGCTTGGCACAAATTTATTTACATCATCCCCCGCTACAAGATATGATAGGGTGTGAAAGTCTATTGAAACTAATGGCAAAGCGTTCTGCAGGTGAAATGGCTTCTCTTTTCGCATGATTTTGTGATTCTGGGGCCTCTAAGTTCTAATAGACTTTCACACTTCCCGAGGCCAGTCATTTATAACTCTGGATACAGGGGCAATTTTCAAACATATGTAGAAAATTTCATACTGACATTGGAGCCGAAATAGCTATCTACAGAACTAAGTTTCCATACCCGTCAAGATTCTCTAGGAAGCTTCGTACTCCCAATTTTCCTTTGGAAAGTGCTCATGTCCTCACCAACTGTATCCTGCTCAGAATCCAGGGTTGTAAATGATTGACCCCTAAATGTGTTGCAAAAAGAGTTCAGTAAATGGGCTTCCTTCCTTGGAACCAAATGAAAGGTAGTTCTCCTCCTTTTCTGTCCTTCCTCTGTACAAATGCCTCGCCCACATTCAGCTTTTTTGTGGCAAAATTATTGTTTAGCCATATTCATGCGTCACAGGAAATCACATGTCAGTCGATCGAGGGTCCCGAATCGGTGCATTCGTTTAACTGGAAACTATCAACACACTCGGCCGAGTGGGCCGAATCGGTCCATTCGTTAAGTGGAAACCCGCCTCTAGACACAGTTACCTGTGTTTGATTACTCATGGTATTTGCATGATCGCTATGTTTACTACACTAGTGGTTATTCGGGGGGCAAAGTTCTCTCTAGGTGCCATCGATTAAAGTTTAAAAACACATTTTTTTAAAAAAGAGAACTTATTTGGCTGAGTCTCAATTATTTTATCAACTTTTTTCTTAGATAAAATGTGTACACGGCAAATGCTCGGCTACCTCTAAAATATACGGAAAATTCAGCACCGCTGCTCCCTGATTTTTCCTGAAAAACCGCCACTAGTTTACTATTCCATTTTATTTGCATGGCCATTGTGTCTACTGTCCTTACTTTCTGCTTTTACTTACTCTTGAGTACCTAACAATCGTCAACCGTGGTTGTTAGTTTTAGAATTTTTAAGCCCCTCAAGCTTTTAGCAATCCAAAATTATTACTTTCGAGGATTTCGTGCGAGGTATTGGTCTTCTGAGGTATAATAAGTTAAATCCACAGTATTTACTATTTTCTTTCTTAGAGTCCTTCTTAGTAGTTGAAAGCAAGTGTGAAAGTAGTGTCAAAGCTAATCTAAATATACATGGCGTTTATTTTGAAACCCCCAATTTATCCCAACCCTTTTGATTACTAATTTTCAAGAAATTTTCCAACTCCCCCGCCCCCCATCGATTATTCGGTACTCCAGAGTTGCTACACAAAGAATATAGTAATAGAAAGCTTAAAACTCTAATGGTGATTGAGGCCATGGCTACTTAGTCTTCACAAAAGCAATCGTCTTGAATATTTATTGTTTTTAGAACAACTTTTCACCTTGTTTATTATCATATTGTACCACCAAGCAAACTATTTACCAATGTTCAGTATAGAAAAATTATGAATAGGACTATCAAGGTGAATGAAATCACTATAGGCGGGTTTACTGCATGAGTCAAGTAAAAGCTAATTTGTTGACAATGGCAACTTAAGTGTAAATTATGGATAGGGAATGGTTGTGGAGTTGGTGAGGGGTCTTCAATGGTGCATATCTAAGAAGCTTGTGGGCACGCCTCTGGCAAAAATATAAATCAAGATAAGAGATTTGTTTCAGAAAAATGATGTTACAACGCCATTGTGAAACTAAAGCAAAGCAAGGCTACTTTGCAACAATGACATTATTTTTGTATATTTGACATCTACTTTCATTAGGATTGTCTCTTTATATAGAATACCTACAATAATTGCCAAAAGTCCCTTGGACATTTTCAAACAATTATGAAAAACCATAGCTTTCTCAGCATTTCAACCATCACGTATTGATGCAAACCCTTTTCCCCCTAGAACAATGTTGGTCTGTTCCTGAGACACTTGGCGTTGTTGTGCATGAAAAATTTTTCCGTTACCTCATTTACTTCCTTCAGTAACCAACATTGTTTAGGGGGAGGAGGGGGTGAATGCTCCGTCCAGATTAAAAATATACAAAGTGCCCCAGGACTTTTGGCGAGTATTGTCTGGTATTGAAAATTTTCTATTAACGTTATACTTGCAATGCGTTTGTTGATCATGGGGTAATCGATGGTGCTGAACAAGATGGCAGTGTTTAAAATCGTGTAAATCGTCTCTATGATGTCATTCTGGGTGGGGCTCCAGTTCTGTATCTCTCTGCTTGAGTACCTGCCTAAAGTTGTGCTAAAAAGTGACTCTTATTGCCTGAAAACAGTGCAATCAGCAACATGTGTATCACGAAACATGTGTTCAACATTTATCAATAACTATGGAATAACATATCCCCTAAAAGGCAACTAAATACTGGCTGCACTTGGAATTTGTGAAAAACTGGAAACGAAGCTACGACAGAAACTAAGGCTAAAACATAAACTGTTATTATTTTTACACTGAGTTCTTCTTCTTCTTCTTTATGCCTCTTCATAAATGAAGGTTGGCCACTTTCAGGTATTTCTTCCACTTCTCTCTGTCCTCGGCACTCTTTGTCATTTCCTCAAACTTCCTTATTTCTGTTACACTGTGTCCAATTTCATGCCATTTCATTCTTTTTCTACCCCTAATTTTGCACTTCTGAATTATTTCTGTCTTCAGCATATCTTTCAATTCCTTTCCTGCTGATTCTCTTAGAGCATGTCCTAGAAATCTAAATCTTCTTTCTTTAATTTTAGTCCCAAGTATTGGACCTAACATTCCCATTTTTCTTCTCACTTCTTCATTTGACACCCTCTCAGTCCAACTAATCTTGAGTGCAATGTTTACAGAGCATTATTATTATGATTAATATAATTAGCGTTAGATTGATTGATTGACACATGCTAAGTACATATACGCATTTTATGTATTGAATAGTTAGTTATCGATGCGAGTGATCTAGCGATATACAGAGTGATAACTGAACATTACAACTGGCGACGAGGATCAACATTGTTTTTTCCTACGCGAATGATGTTAGGCCGTATGGATTTAGCCCCGTTGATGCCGTTTGATCCACACTCCGCTCCCAGCTCAATAGGTCAACGCTGGCAAGCATGGCGAAGACGATTCGAAACATATCTCCGAGCCTTGAATATCACTAACACGACACGACAACGCGCTCTTCTTTTATACCAAGTCGGCCAAGCCACTCAGGAAATATTCGATACCATTCCCGAGAATGGTGCAGATGATGATTACGCTAGAGCCCTTGCGACGCTCGATGCATATTTCCTGCCGAAAAAAAGTGTTGACTTCGAAATTTTTCAGTTTCGTCAAGCGAAGCAACGCCCAGATGAAACAGTATCCCAGTATGCGACACGGCTACGTCAACTGGCAGCTCATTGTGAATTTAATAATGTAGATACGGAAATAAAGTCCGCTATCATTCAGAACTGTGCGTCCAAGCGTCTCCATTGATACGCTTTTCGTGAGGAAAATTTAACCTTGACCTCTTTATTATCAAAGGCTAGCGCATTAGAGACCAGTGAAAATCAGGCAGTAGGCATGGAGCAAACACTAGAGCAGGCTCTTACCTTGCACCACAAGACTATGTAACGCCCGCAAAAGCCGTCACACCGCTCATCCCGGAAACAAAATACACCGTGTAGCAACTGTGGATTTGCGCTACCGCATCATGGACCTTGCCCTGCCAAAGGAAAGAATTGCAATGCGTGTGGCAAACGAAATCACTTTGCGAAAGTGTGCAGAACCGTCAAGAAAACCAACAGCCAAGGAAAACACTTGCCGCGTGTTCCCATCCATCGCCTCACCGAAGAACGCTATGAGCACTGCCCACCATACACTTCCCTACCCACCAGTGATGATGAATTCCTATTCCCCTTAGCGAGTACATCTACAAAAACACCTATTGTGAAAGTAAAAATCAACGATCAACCGGTCAAAATGCTGCTAGATACAGGTGCATCAACAAATATCTTAGACAAAGCGACCTTCGACAAACTCAGTGCAATTAAACCAATTGCCTTAACAAAATCGCCAGTCAAGATTGTTGCATATGGCTCACAATCTCCGCTACCTGTTGTTGGTAAGTTTGATGCTACTATCGAATCTAAACGCAACATTTCTGTATCACCTATTTATGTGTTAGAGGGGTCGGCCGGTTCCCTTCTCAGTTATAACACAGCAAACGATTTAGGCCTTATCAGACTTTCTGTTAATGCTACTAATGGAAAGCCCTTTGCTAGCGATACATTGAAACAACGTTTTCCCAAGCTTTTTAATGGTATTGGTTGTTTACGTAATTTTGAAGTCAAGCTTCACATAGATGAACGTATACCCCCAGTCGCACAAGCCCCTAGGCGTATTCCGTTTCACATGCGACGCAAAGTGTCGGAAGCTTTGAACGAGTTGGAAAAACAAGATATAATTGAACGCGTAGATGGTCCAACCCCATACATTTCACCGTTAGTAGTTATTCCAAAGAAGGATGGAAACGTCCCCCTGTGTGTTGACATGCGAGTACCAAATAAGGCCGTACAGAGGACCCGTCACCCTAGTCCAACCATAGATGACTTAATTCATTTAATGAATGGCACGACTGCGTTTTCTAAACTTGATTTGAAATCAGGCTATCATCAATTGACACTTGCACCCGAATGTCGTTACATTACAACTTTTGCCACGCACAAAGGCCTGCGTCGATACAAGAGACTCAATTTTGGCACCAACGCAGCCAGTGAAATCTTTCAAAGTGTCATACACGATCAGATACGCAACATCCCTGGCGTTTTGAATATAAGCGATGATGTTATTGTTTTCGGAACAGATCAAGAAGCTCATGACACCGCCCTTCAATCAGTGTTCGAACAATTCGCAAAAGTTGGACTTACGTTAAACTCAGAGAAATGCTTATTTAACCAGAAGTCACTGACTTACTTCGGATTTGTTTTTTCTGCTCAAGGTCTGTCTCCTGACCCTCACAAAGTCAAAGCAATCCAAGAGGCTCCTCCGCCGACATCTGTCAAAGCAGTGCGCAGCTTTTTAGGAATGGCTAGTTACTGTTCGAAGTTTATTCACAATTTCAGCCATCTAGCAGACACCCTTAGAGAGCTTACGAAGAAAGATGTCCCCTTCAAATGGACAGGAAAACATGACCATGCCTTCAAACAGCTCAAAGCAGCCCTCACCAGCTCTACGGATTTGTCCTATTTTGACCCTAAAAAAGAGACTGAAGTCGTTACAGATGCATCCCCTTACGGTTTATCTGCCATACTTACGCAAGCAACGCCCGGAAAAGATGATCGCAAAGTTATAGCTTACGTTAGCAGATCTCTTACACCAGTGGAAAGACGATATTCACAAACAGAACGTGAAGCGCTAGCGATAGTCTGGGCAGTAGAAAGACTACATACGTATCTATATGGAAGTTCTTTTACTTTGTACACAGATTGCAAACCAATCGAGCTTATTTTAAACAATCCTCGTTCAAAAACATCAGCTAGAATCGAAAGATGGAACTTGCGATTGCAGGATTATTGTTTTCATGTGGTGTATACAAAGGGACAACAGAATCCATCTGATTTTCTATCAAGGCACACCACAGATGGTTCTTACACAAGCCAACACGAACAATCAGCTGAAAGGTACGTAAACTTCATCACCTATCATAGTATTCCGAAAGCCATGACATTAGATGAAATTAAAGTAGCCACTTGTAACGATGCGACTATGCAGCACCTCATTGCCATACTTCGTGATACACAATCGTGGGAATCTCTTACAAAAGCGACAAATACTTTACCATCTAATGTCAACAAAGCTGACTTGTTGCATTTCCATAGGCTTCGAAATGAACTCGTTGTCACCGACAAGGAAAATATAGTTTTGCGAGGATCCAGAATTGTGCTACCACAACCTTTAAGATCTCGTGCTATTGAAATCGCGCGCGAAGGGCATCAAGGCCTAGTTAAAACGAAAATGCTGCTGAGGGAAAAGATATGGTTTCCCAGTATTGATGAACTAACTAAGCAACTTCTAGATCAATGCATTCCATGTCAAGCTAATGGACCAGATAGCAGACCTGACCCGTTACAAATGTCACCTTTGCCCCCTGAACCATGGCATACGGTAAATGTGGATTTCTGTGGACCTTTCCCTACAGGAGAATACCTGCTTGTAGTGATTGATGCGTACAGCAGATTTCCTGAAGTCGCTGTTGTTCAATCTACGTCTGCAAAAGCAACTATTCCACAACTGGAAAAAATATTTGCCACACATGGAATTCCACACGTTATCAAGAGTGACAATGGCCCTCCATTTTCCAGTGCAGAAATTCGGTCATTTATGGATGAAAATGACCCTGTACACAAACGTATCACTCCACTATGGCCGCAAGCGAATGCCCCAGCAGAGAATTTTATGAAGCCACTTACTAAAGCAATCCGAACTGCAGTCACGTCTCAAAAGTCGTGGAAGAAAGAACTGAATAAATTCTTGTTAAATTACCGTGCAACCCCACACAGCACTACAGGATTTGCTCCAGCGAAATTGTTGTATAATCGAGATATAAACACTGAGTTACCTCAAGTCACAACTTGTAATAAATCACAAACTCACATGGAAGTTTGCAAACGAGATGCTCTCGCCAAAGAAAGAATGAAACAGCATTCAGACGACAAGAAAAGGGCAAAAGAGTCAAACTTGAAGATTGGAGATACAGTTCTCGTTCAACAGCCAAAGAGGAACAAGTTTACAACGAAGTATGATCCAAAGCCATATACAATTACGAGGAAGAAAGGAACTTTGATCGAAGCTAAAAGAAATGATCACAGAATAACAAGGAATGCTTCATTCTTCAAAAAACTTTCTCTGCAAGACAAAGGTAGTTATGATTATGATGATAATGATGATTATGATGATTATGATGATGATTTAGCAAACAAAAATTTTGATTTAAACGTGCAAAGATATCCTATAAGAAATCGAAGACCAGTATATAGATATGGACAGAACATTTATGATTGCTAGAATTATACCGTTCACAACTAGAGTGTATAATCGTTTAGCTTAGCGCATTTCGCATTCGTTCGTTTTGTTATTTGATATGATTGATTGCAGTAATAATTAGGATATGGACATTTAATTCAAAGTAAAGGGGAGATGCAATGTTTACAGAACATTATTATTATGCTTAATGTAATTAGCGTTAGATTGATTGATTGACACATGCTAAGTACATATACGCATTTTATGTATTGAATAGTTAGTTATCGATGCGAGTGATCTAGCGATATACAGAGTGATAACTGAACATTACATTGAGTACCCTTCTAAGTGCCCAGTGTTCGAAAGCATCAATTTCCTTTCTTATTTTGATTGTATCTGGCCACAATTCCGAGCCATACCTGGCTATTGGATAGATCATTGTCTCTATAATTTTCCTTTTAATTTAACGGCTGAGGTCGCTTCTGAGCAGAGTCTTATTGTGCCAGAATGCCTGTTTAGCTATTCCTATTCGCCTTCTTACTTCTGATCCTTCTTTGTTATTATTTTGAAAAAGCACTCCTAGATAATCGAAGGACTGTACACTTTTTATTTCTTTTCCTTCAATAAACAGTGAAGTTTCATTTTCACCTGTCCTAGACACTTTCATTATTTTCGTTTTTGACAAGTTTACTGTAAGACCATATTCTCTGCCTCTTTCGCTCAATTCTTCTATGAGTTCTTTCAATTCCTCTTTTGAATCGCTGAGGATAGCAGTGTCATCTGCGTACATAATTCTGTTAATGGTTCTTTCTCCTATTTTTATACCGTTGTTTTTTCCAAAGTCTTTGAATGCCTCTTCTGTATAAATATTGTAGAGAGTTGGGGACAAGATGCACCCTTGTCTCACTCCTCTTGTGATGGAGATGGTAGTGGCAGAATCTTGTCTTGTGTGGGCTGTTTGAGTTGCATACAGAATTCTTATGACTCTGAGGCATTTGCTGCCAATTTTTTTTCTCTAGGATTTCTAGTAGCTTTTTGCGATGTACTCTGTCAAATGCTTTTTCAAAATCAACGAAACCTATGAAGAGAGCTTGACCAAGGTCTAATTTGCTAGAGCAGACTGTTTTGAGTGCAGTGATAGCTTCAATGGTTCCTCAGTTAGGCATGAAGCCATACTGGAGAGGGTTTATGTTGCTGTTGAGGATTGGTTTTATCCTGTTTGATATGACCTTCAGAAGGATTTTCACGGTATGTGAGGTTAAAGCAATTTTACGGTGTTCTTCACACTTCATAGTATTATTTTTCTTGGGCAGTGTGATGATTTCACTTCTTACAAAGCCTCGATGTATCTCTCCTGTTTCAAATACTTTTTGGACTATTTCAACTATTTTTTCAATCAGTCTGCTACCTCCATTCTTGATAAATTCCACCGGTATCTGATCCGGTCCTCCAGCCTTATTGTTTTTAAGAGACTTAATTGCTTCAATTATTTCTTTTTTACTGATTGGCTCTTCATTTAAGGTTTCATTTTCGTCAGCTTGATTTACTTTCTCACCTTTGTGCATCTCTTCGATGTATTGCTTCCACCTTTTAGCCTGATCTTCTGGTGCAGAAATCACTTCACCTTCTTTCGACAGTAGTTTTTTATTACTCTGGACCCTTTGTTTGTTGTTAAGCTGTCTAATTCTTTGATACAGCTCGCTACTGTTGTTGCTCTCCTCTAATTTTTGTATGTATTCGCATTCTTCCAGTATAATCCTGTCTTTTGCTTCTCTACAATTTCTTTGAATTTCCTTCTTAAGGTCTTTATATTCCAGGAGGCTTGACATCTTTTCCAGTTTATTTCTCTTTTCTATTAGGTCGAGAATTTCCTTTGTCATCCATGGTTTCCTCTTTTCTGATTATTTCTTTCCCAAGGTCTCTTCTGCTGTCTTTAGAATTAATGCTTTAAGTTCTGGCCATTCTTTTGCTTGGTAAATGTTGGTTTCAATTCTCTTTGAGAAAAGAGCTCTGATTTTATCATCTTTAAGAAACTGGGAATTGCTCCTTGGTGTTTGCCTGTTCGTTTTTTTCAGATGTTGTATTCTTTGAATCTTCAATATACCTACCACCATGTTATGATCAGTGTCACAGTCTGGCCGAATTATTGGCCTGCATTTACACAGAGATTTTGTGTGTTTTGAATCTACCAAAATGTAGTCTATGAGACTCTTAGTGTTGCCACTTGGATGTGTCCAAGTAAATCTTCTTTTCTTTGCAGTCTGATATTGTGTGCCCCTAATTGTAAACTTTTTCTCCCTGCAATAATCTATTAGTAACTGTCCCTTTTCATTCCTTCTACCAAAAGAAAATGCTCCTAAAATTCCATCTACTTCTGCATCTCCCACCATTGCATTAAAGTCTCCCATCACTATTACCACTCTGTTCTTTCTTCCACCTAGTCTTCCGATCACTTTCTCAATCTCTTCATAGAATTCCAAACTGACTTGTTCTTCACAGTCACTTGTGGGTATATATATCTGAATAAGAAGCGTTTCAACTGGTTTTGTATCTAACAGAATTTTCAAAATTGAATCTCTACTGCCTTCAGTCCCCAGGATCATTTTTTCAATTTTTGTTGTCATTATAAATCCAACTCCTTTTCTTGACTTTTCTCCTCCTTTCATCATTACAATATATTTTTCATTTTTTGTTGTTGCTGACATTGTGAAACTTGTTTCTCCTTTTCAAATTGTCTCAGCCATTCCTAATATACCTATATTCTGCTTAGCCATTTGTTCCACTATTATCTGTAGTTTTCCTTGTTTATTTGTTCCTCTTGCATTCCAGGTACCTATTTTCAGCTTTTCATTTTCTTGAGTCCTTTGTTAAGTAAAGTTGTGGTTCCTAGCACATTTTGCACTCTCACCCGGATCCACAGTAGGTGAAAGAGCTGGCCGCCACCCGGATCGCTTGGCAAAATCTTTTCTTTGATTGAACATTAACTACCATAAAATGGTACAGAGGCTCGTTTGCAGCTCAATTTTGAGCCCCCATGAACCACCACGAGGAGGTGAGCTTGGCTTGGTTCCCACTAAGTTCTTAGATGCCGTTATTAACCAATTAATTATGTACTCGAGTGCTATCTACCTGGCATCGACCATTTTATGATATTTTTGTTTATTGTATCTAACGCCGTATAAAAAATATTCTAACTTGCGGGGCATGTAACCTCAAATTGTTTCCAAGAAAAAGACGCATTGAAATAATCGTGAAACGTCAGCAGTATTTCCGTTATAAAACAGTAAGCAAACTCCACTATTGATGAGAGAGAGAGAGAGATATTATGGATGTAAGGTGGAGAAAGTTTCACTTCTTCCATCAGATTCCTATTGCGTCTCAACAAACAGTCACACATGTGGTTGCTGTTTTCCGAGACTTTATATATA
>WIPJ01002794.1:102584-112819 GCA_018155075.1 Cassiopea andromeda | reverse complement strand
TATATATATATATATATATATATATATAACTAGGTTATGCTTTCAGATAATCATTTTCTCTGCGTCCTTTCAATGTTAACTTAAGAGTTGTTTTTAAAAGAAACCAGATATTACTGTGACGTCGCAGCATATTATAAATTATCGTAATCAGGGACGTAGTTTCTGGGGGGCTAGGGGGGTTGAAGCCTCCCCAATAATTTTGATGGTACAAACATTTTTTATGTAAATTATACTGCGTTTAGAAGGTCAGAGAATGCATCAACATCAATAACCACATGGTAGATTACTAGGGGGGCACTACAGTATATTCACTTCATATTCTAAACTTTTTCTTTTTAATTTGGCCACACATAGGCCAGACATTTTCTATATTGCAGAAATTGTTTTACTAACAGCGTTGTATTTTTAGACGCTTTAAAAACTATGAAAACTGTACATTTCAATTCACAAAAGAAACTTTTTATTAAAATTGTTATTAAAATTACACATTTCGAATCTCAATTTTGAATCTGAGTCTAGAATTGAATCATCATAAAAAGAAAAAGCAAAGTGGACTTCTCCTTCTACAAAATATGAGGGGAGAAAGACAGCAGATCATTTTTCAAATTGGCATCTGCAGATTCTGGGAAGAGCTCTTCATCTACTGGCGATTTTCCGGAAAAGCCACACCAACCGAGATCAATAAAGTTACCTATGAGAGACACAGGGAAGCAGAAGCGAGCGTTCAACCCCAAATGGTTTGATCAATTTACATGTTTGCATTACCGGGAAGATAGCGATTCTGTGATTTGCCATACCTGTGCAATTGCAGACAAAGGCTATACAGTAATTATTTCTGGTGTTTTTCTATTACCGTGCAGAAAAAGAACTTTCGTGATCCCAAGTCACTTTAAGGCCTCAGAGATGGCAAAATCTCTAGAGCTTCCGGGGGCTCCGCCCCCTGGACCCTTGCCAGGGCCCAGACCTGTACCCGCTGGGTTGCTTGTAGCGCCCCCAAGGCCCCCCAGCTGTTTTAGGCAATGACCTATGGTCATGGCGATAGCCAAGGTTCACTAAGTTACGCTAGAAATTAGCCCCCTCAAAGTTTTTGTGGAAATTACGGCCCTGCTAAAGGCAGCTGATTTCGATGCCATGACAAAAAAGCTTTATGATCGTTATAAGCCTACTCAAAATCGTGTTCTTTTACACCAGGGCTTCTCAAACTATGGGTCGCGACCCCAAATGGGGTCGCGTAATAAAATTTTGGGGTCGCGTAACACTGGTACGAAGTTGCTTCTTATGAAGCCAGTTATTTGATAGCAAAATCAACCAAACCTTTCTCGGTTGGTTAAAATCTCGTTTTATCTGCACCTGCTAAAGTGTCAGAAATCGTACACGGAAAAAAATATGGTGACGAAATTCGTAAAATACCCTTATCCAATGACACTGTTGCCAGAAGAATTGCTGAAATTAGTGATGACCAATTGCAGCAGCTACTCACTCGCCTGAAGAAAAGTCAAAAGTTTGCAATTCAGCTCGAAGAAACGACAGATGTATCAAAAAATGCAAAGCTGCTACTTTACGTGCGGTATGTACATGAAGAAAACGTTGAAGAAGAATTGCTTTTTTGTCGATCTTTAAAATGTCACACAAAAGGTGAAGATATCTTTTTTAAAGTCGATGAATTTTTACGACTGCAGGTTTACAATGGGAAAATTGCATTGGAGTTTGTACAGACGGCGCAGGGGCAATGATGGGCAAGCATGCTGGGTGAAAGAACATGCAAAAGTGAAAGAACATGCAACTCAGGAACGCGTTACGTTTACTCATTGTATAATCCATAGGGAAGCACTCGCAGCCAAACATATGTCATTTGATCTCGACACTGTTCTTCGAGATGTTGTCAAAATAATCAACTACATTAAAAACAACGCTCTCAACAATCGTTTGTTTACAAATCGTTGCAAAGAACAAGATTCAAATTATACAAGCTTACTCATGCATGCGGAAATCAGGTGGCTATCGAGAGGCTACAGTATACGAAGGCTATCGCAGTTGAAGGGTGAGCGTGTCATGTTCTTGACAGGACAGAAGTCTGCTTTTGCCGAACTTTTTCTCAATGATGATTGGGTTCTTAAGCTATGCTATTTGTCTGACATTTTCGGAAAATTGAATGATTTCAACATACACTCTTTCTTTTTATAAGAATAACGTCTATAAGAATATTGAGGCTCAAAATTGCTAAAATTTAAGAATAATTTAAGAATATTGCCAGGCTCAACCTTCATCAAAACTAAAATATTTTGTTAATCGAATCAAAGCGTTATACGAGAATGGATGGTTCATGGGACAAATCGAGTACTTCAATAAAACTCTTGCCAAATATAGAGTTACGTATTCAGATGATAGCGAGGACTACATTGGCATTGATGATTTTGATGGAGTTGAAATAATGCTGTTGGACTAAAACCGTATTTTGACTTGTTCTGTTTGTTCTCGCTGAAATTTATGATGAATCAACACATCAAAAATGATTTAATATGTTTCTTTGATCTTAAGGCGAATTTACACCTGGTGTTGAGCAAGAAAAATTTAAGAATAATTTAAGAATAATCTGAGGCTCAAAAACGAAAATTTTCAAGAATATTGAGGCTCAGAAAAAAATTAGGTATTCTTATAAAAAGAAAAGAGTGTATCTCTTCAAGGAAAAATATGCAACATTTTTACTTTTAAAGATAGAATTGAAGCTTTCATTAAAAAGCTAACTATATGGAAAAATAGGGCAGAAGATGGTAATTTGGAAATGTTTGCTGCTACGGATGATTATTTAACTGACAAAAACTTGTCCAATCTCATGATTGTTAAGGTCATAGTTGATCATTTGAAAAGCCTTCAAACACACTTTCGAAAGTACTTTCCTACGGACATTGATCCAGGAAAAGAAAGTTGGATTCGTGAACCATTTGTAAGGCAATTTTCAGATGTCACACACCTGTCATTAAAAGCCCAGGAAGAGTTTGCAGATTTATCTAGCGACAAAAGTTTGGAACTTCTATTTTCAAAACAGACTTAATGTGATTTTTGGATAAGGACAAGAAATGAGTACCCAACCCTTTCTGAACTAGCCCTTGACAAACTCTTACCCTTTTGCACTACATCTTTATGTGAAGCGGCATTCTCAAAACTTACAACCATTAAGTCAAAAAACCGATCCTCTTGGAAACTGTTGAAGATGCTCTTCGCCCCGCATTGTCTTGTATCATTCCACGAACGGATCGCTTGTACAAGAAACACCAAGAGCACCCATCCCATTAAATGTGGTTGAACACATTTTTTGTCATTCTTTTGCATTTGCATTGTTTTGTTGTAAGCTAACTGTCAGATGTCACACGTCTTAAAAGACAAACATTTCTCATGTAATTCGCAGTGGAAGGTAACGTTTTAATGTTATTAACATGAATGTGCCCATAATGGGGTCGCGTAGAAATATCTTTTTCAAAACAGGGTCGCAGAACAAAAAAGTTTGAGAAGCCCTGTTTTACACTACCAATTCCATCAACTCATGCAGGCTAGTGGGGAAAAAGTCGATGATTGTATCAATAAAGTCTGTCAACATGCAGAAAAATGTGCCTTTAAATGCACTAACGATTCGTGTACTGCTAAAGATTCAATTCACAAAACTCCTATACGTGATCAAATCATTATTGGTACCAATTTACCTAGCATTCGTGAAGATGCATTAGAACGGGAATATGACTTAGCCACACTAATTGCCAAGCCCCGTAAAATAGAAGCAACAGAAATCGCCACAAAGGAACTTGAATATGAACCCCCTTCCTTAGCTCTTCCTTTCAACTTGCTTGTGCTGACACTGAAAGCCCAGAAACTAAGGCAATCAGTAAAGTTGGGAAAAAAGGGGGAAGTACTCTCAAAAAACCCAAAGAAGGGAAAGTTTTCTGGAACAAAGACCCCAAGTAGATACCAACAAAATTATGTGCTGTGCTGGCTGTGGCAGGACCAATTGCAACAGAGGCCAAAATTGTGCCGTAAAGAATGCTTTTTGCAATAATTGTGGAAAAGGGGGCCATTTTGCTACTGTTTGTTTGAAACAGACAAAGGGGATTTCCACAGTCACAACAATAAAAGGGGAGTCCCTAAAACCATCCATACTCTCTCTAACAGCCACGAAATTGCGGAAGTCCTAATTGGAACAACAAACTCCAAAATCCAGGCACTTGTTGACACGGGAGCAGAGGTAAACATCTTACTTGAAAGCATGGTACCGCCCAATATTCGAAGAATCTTTCCCACCCCAATCACTCTACAGCCCTACGACAGTTCCCTCATAAAACCCAAGGGACAAATCACATTGGATACAACCTGGCACAAAAAATCTATGAGGGCCACATGGGTAGTAGTAGGTGACAAGGATCTATTTGGCCAACCATGTAACTTAATTTCGTGTGCCCTAGCTCAATCACTGGGCATTCTCTCTTTCAACAACCCACCAAGTAATGTCAATAATGTCTCGCATCACACCAGTCAAAGCTCACAGACCAGCAAAGATTTCCACAATCTACTGAGTAGTACACATCCATCTGTTGCAAATATCTTAGCAAAATATGAAAGTGTCTTTGCCGGCCTTGGTAAATTGAAAGCCAATCCGGTACATTTTCACCTGAAACCTAATGCCAAGCCAGTAATTCAACCACCACGCCATATACCATACCACCTCCAAGCACGTTTTCATAAGCTCATTTGTGACATGGAAGATGATGGTGTTATAGAACAACATTCCGGACTGGTAACTTGGCTTGCCAACCCAGTTCACGTTCCAAAACCAGATGGGAACATTAGAATTACTGTAGATTTACGAGGCCTAAACCAAGCCCTCCAGAACCCTCACTTACCCATACCCAGAGTAGAAGATGTCCTACCCATGTTTAATGGTAAATCTGTTTTTAGTAAACTGGATCTGAAAACAGCTTTTCACCAACTTGAACTTGATTCTGAATCACGCCCACTAACTGTTTTTCGTGCCGGGGACCGTTTAATGCGTTACAAACATCTCACCATGGGTACTTTACCAGCCTCCGGTGAGCTCAATCAAAGACTTCGCCCCATCCTTGCTAATATCAAAGATGCAACGGTCATTCAAGATGATATTGTCATTGCAGCCACTGACCTTCCAAATCATAATACCTCATTGGGTCATGTCCTTGCTGCTCTACAAAGCGCTGGATTAATGGTTAGCCCAACCAAATGTGTTCTGGCCTCATCAGAAATCCCATTCTGGGGATTCAAAGTCTCCAAAGAGGGCATAAGACCAGATCCAGAAAAAGTCCAAGCAGTGCAACATGCCGACAGACCGCAAAATAAGGATGAAGTTAAGTCTTTTTTGTGTATGATTCGCTCCAATGGGCAGTTTATTCCAGATCTCACAGCTGCTACAGCAAACCTTAGAGAACTCACAAAAAACAACACCACCTTTAAATGGCTAGCTGCACATGAAAAGGAGTTCCAAAACTTGAAGGAGGCCTTTAAAAAGGATGTTCTACTACGACACTATGATGTGAATGCTCCCACGTTCATCTTTGTTGATGCTCATGTTACAGGCCTCTCTGCTATTCTCACCCAAGGCCATTCCATAGATGCCACCAAAGCCGTTGCCTTAGCTTCTTGAACTACCACTACAGCAGAAAAAACTACTCCCAATTGGATTTAGAAGCAACTGCAATCGATTTTGGCCTACGACAATTCAGGCACATCCTTGTTGGAGGCCCACCAGTTAGCATTATCACTAATCAGCAGCCCCTTTTGTCACTATGGACATCAAAATGCAAACCGCCATCTCATATTGAGCGTATCCTTCTTCGCCACCAAGACATCAACCACCGAGTCATTTGGCGCAAAGGAATAGACAACCCTGCTGATTACACCAGCCGGCATGCTATCCCTATTGAAAATCTGCCTCAGTACATCCATGATGAGGCAATAGAACACCAAAAGCTTCTCTTTCTTCTTCATCAACCAATCCAATCCACCATCTCTCTTCAGCGTTTACACCAGGCCCAGCTTGATGATAGGCAAATTGAGCGTCTCCGTCATTTTATAGCACTTGGCCTTCCACCATATAATGACCCAACATTAAAGGGATTCCACAAAGTTTTCAGTGAACTCTCTATAGGAACAGATGATATTCTCTACAGAGGCGACAGAATTCTGCTCCCACAGTCTCTCTGTGATAAGTTATCTCAATAGCTCACAATGGCTCGCATGCAGGACAAGATGCTGTTAAACGACGAATCAGGGCTCATTTCTGGTTTCCCAATCTCGACAACACTGTTGAACAGCACCTTCAAACATGTCATGACTGCCAGATACAAACAAGAAGCCCAATTAAAATACCATTACCCAGTTCACCAATACCACATCATCCTTGGGAATCAGTCTCATTAGACCTCTTTGGACCCTTGCCAGATAAATCTCACATCCTTGTCAGCTGCTGCAACCTCTCCAGATTTCCTGATGCAAAAATAGTTCGCTCAACAGGGGCTCAGGACGTCCTTCCAGCACTCGCAGAAATTTACAACAACTTTGGAAATCCCCTTGAACACAAAGCTGACAATGGTCCCCCTTTCAACAGCCAGGACTTCAAAGATTTTTCTGCAGCTAGAGGAATCACCATAAAGCACTCCTATCCTTTCCACCCCCAAGGCAATGACGCTGAATGCTTTATGAAGCCTTTGGGTAAAGCAATTAAAGTTGCTCTTGATGCTAATAAGCCTATACAGGAAGCCATTGACCATCTGCTTACCGACTATTGATCCAAACCACACCCTGCGACTGGACTCACCCCTGGTGACATGGTATTTCAGGGCGGATACCATTCTAAGCTTCCTAGAAAATATCCAACAACGGATGACCAAATTGAAGAGGCTAAAGCACGAGATAAAAAGCGGAAATGCAAGGCCAATGCCCAACAAAATTCCTCTCCCTGGAGAAAATACCCAAGCATCATTCAGGGAAATGATTTTCTGGTTATGCGTTTAAACAATAGAAAGAAATTCCAGTCACTGTATGAACCAACCCCTTACACTGTCGTAGACGTAAAAGGAGCCCGATATACACTCCTTTCCTGTGATACTCGCCACCGAAGACAACCTATATTCCGCCATGCCTCACAAATCAAGCTCTACCATCAGCCAGTTCCCGTGAGTTTGCAACATACCAAGCCACCAAACGTAGAAATACCTCACCCTAATGCAACAATTGAAATCCCATACAATAGGAGAAAGTATCAAGATCAACCAGATCACCTCAGTCGTGATCCACCGTCACACCAACCTAACAATAGCCCTCCAAATGAAGAAGGTGACCAACCACCAGAAGAGGAAAATAACTTGTTCAGTGAGAACTCTCCTCCACTTAATCCAGATGCAATCGAGCCGCAAATCACATTCTGCCATCCACAGCAAGAAACTATAGATAAAGAGAAAAGGACTGAGAAACGAAAAAAAGCTAAGCAAAAAGAGAACTGACCAAGAGCCTCTCAATTGAACAATATAATACCATTAAATAAAAGAAGAGAGTGATATTGCATAGGAACTACTATGAACCTTTAATAATCCTTGTTTCGTTTACTATATTTGATTAACCTCGTTTTGTTATGTTTGATTAACCTCGTTGAGAGGAATTGAATCAATTGGACTAATGGCCGAACTTGGGAAACTTGTCTGTTTATGCACTGTTTCATAATGGACTTAACTTATGTGCACATAATAAGGGCCCCCACAACATGGAGCCTTAGACCATTTTCTCCTATCATGAGAGACCTTGTCTATTTTTCATCTTGTATAATATTAACATTCCTAAATATCTTTTTTGTTCTTCTTTTACATTTGTGCTCTACCTACACTGTGAACATTAGCTTATTGACAATGAAATACTTTATACTTCGATGGGCAAGAATTATTTCTTGTGATCTGAATTCGATGCTTATGCATGCTGCTAAAGGCTTAATCTATTACATTTTTATCATAAAAGGAAATTGCTCCATTTCTGGGCGGTTTGCACTCCATACCCTACTTGCAAATGCACTCGATGCTAGATTTAGAAATATTACGTCGAGTTGCGATCTTTCGATATGACCAGTTGAGCTCTTTTCGCAAGATAGTAGCAAGTGTTCTCTTCTTTTAAGAGATGTTAGCTTGTCTCGCTATCACACATCGATCTTTGAGATCATTAAAGTCAAAATACGTCACCACAGGCAACCTCTTATAACGTTTTCTCGAATTTCCACATTAATTTTTCGAATGTTGCTAGCAAGTGCATGAATACGAGGTTACGTCTTGGGGGCTTTATTAAGTACTAGTCACAATTTTGTTGTTTTGCATTATATAGAGCCTACAGCCTCAGTGTTTTACACACAAAATAAATGGCTGCACTCGCATCTACCAAAATGTCTTTTGCATGCACTTTCAGAAGGCAAGAACAAAAAATTTACGCCATTACGTCAATATGACATCATAGGATTCATTTATGCAAAAAATTTTTCACCATCGTAATTAGCGCCCCCGAAAACCCCGACCTCCCCATCGATTGCAGCTCAATATCTTAATCCTTCGAATTTCATATCAGAAAATACTTGCTAAAAGTCCCTGGGACATTTTCAGAAAATTATGAAAAACCATAGCTTTCTCAGCATTTCAACCATCACGTATTGATGCAAACCCCCTTCCCCCTAGAACAATGTTGGTCTGTTCCTGAGACACTTGGCGTTGTTGTGCATGAAAAATTTTTCCGTTACCTCATGTACTTCCTTCAGTAACCAACATTGTTTAGGGGGAGGAGGGGGTGAATGCTCCGTCCAGATTAAAAATATACAAAGTGCCCCAAGACTTTTGGCGAGTATTGTAGCATCAGCATGATACTTAAGTTGCTACTTCTGAAAATCTTTACAAAAATGTGTGGGATTTAGCTACAGGAGCCCTTCTCTATATAAAAACCCCTTGAGTGTATATTATCTTGAGTCTACCAGCTGGTGAGAGGCTATATGGGGGCTCCGAATAATTTTGTTATTCTCCATGAATTTACTTTGTCCCAGATTATTACTTGGTGATATCCCCAAAAATTTATACTCCTGTGCCAAACTCCTAGCAAAATATAAACTTTTTTTAAAGAATTTTTAAAAGATATTTTGCTTTTTAGGGAATTACCACATGGCCAACATCTAAAAGGGAGATTCCACTGTAGTTGCATATCAAAAGCTCATGCATCCGTCTTTACCAACGGCGCATAGCAACAAAAGTAGGGCGAAAACAAACTGCGGCTTTAGTGAATTTGCATAGGACAAGTATCACTTCACTTTGACGTTTGTGCAGATTTATTGCTAGCAGGATGCCACAAAGTTACATTGAAGTTGGTTGCAGCAGCCGTAATGTGATGGGGAAAAATATAAGTTTTTGCATTTTTCCGAATAGAGCAAGAAAGAAAGCGAGGTGGGGAAAATGGGTTCAAGCAATGAGCCGCGTAAACGCAGATGGCAGCCCTTGTTCAGAGCACTTTATTGCAGGATAGGATATCTTCAAACCATACCTCATCATTTCTCTTAACTTTCACCTCGTTGTCTATATGTAGGCGAGTGAAAGTGGAAAGTGTCGAAAGGCCCTGCCATCCTACTTTTAGGAAAACCGACCACTGATCCGAGCCAATCCGACTTCATACCAAGTCTCTTCGAAATCAAAAAGAAAAGCGCAGAAGACTGCAAAATGCAGCTAAAGCGTTACTAAAATGTCACAACTACCCAGAGCCTCAGATATGGCTGGCCGTATGTAGTAATATTCAATCTTGTAAATATATATTCAATAAAGTGAAATGTATTCAATCTTTTACGAAAATATATTCAATCCAGTCCTAATATGTATTCAATCCAGTCTTAATATGTATTCAATTCAATGTTGAAAGATATATTCAATTCAATGTTAAAAAATGTATTCAGTCCGATGTTGAAATATATTCAATCGCAGGGCAAAGTATATGCAATCCAATGTCAATATATTCTATCTCCATGGTAACAAGCTCACAAAGACACGTGGCTGTCAGTAATAGAAAAAGAAGTCCAACCTTCGCTACGGAAGAAAGATGGTGTAGTCCAGGGACGTATGAAGCTTTATAGAAGTGTGGGGGCACATGGATTGAGGGGAACCTTGGCAGGGTTTCTGGAAAATTAGATTGAGCACTTTGTGTGGGAGTAA
>WIPJ01002794.1:62429-82937 GCA_018155075.1 Cassiopea andromeda | reverse complement strand
TCTCTCTGGCCTGGCCTCCCATTCCCTTTCTTTCATTTCAAATTCTCTTTTCTTTATCTCCCATTGCCTCTCCTTTTCCTTTTCTTTCATCTCAATTTCTCTTTTTGTTACCTCCCACTGGCTCTCCTTCTCTTTTTCCTTCATCTCAATTTCTCTTCCTCTCAATTCCACCTCCTCTCTTTTAAAAATGAATTCTCTATCATATTTCCCCCTGAAATAATCAATTGCTTCCCTATCCCCATCATTTTTTTCTTTTCTTTCTACCCCATGACTCTCTTTCTCTCGTCTCCGCCAATCTTTCCATGGATCTTTTCCTCACCGACTCTGCTGTTTCCCTTTCTTTCTCCACTGCATTTTGCTCTCCTCTAGCCACAGCATGTTGTGCTTCATCCCCCCTTTCAATAATTTCCCTTATAGCTGTTTCTACCTCTGTAGGCTCTGGAGGGCTGATACCACTAGCTTGCTACTCTTCTACCATTTATTGTTAAATCCCCTTACTAACTCAAGAACCTGTCCCTCACCGCTCTCTGGTCCACCCAGAAACGTGGATAGCCAACTTTATTCAAATTGTTGGCAACTTTATCCCAACAATTTCCACGTTCCCAGGTACCTAATTTGAATCGAAATGGCTCCTCAACTAATATCTCTCTACACAGAAGAGTGTTGTGCTCACTTGTCCATATCATTTTTGGCCTGAATGACAGAATATCAGATGAAACACAATGAAAAAAACAAATTCTTTACTCAGCTGCTAACAGCTATCTATAATGAGCACAGACCCATATTTGAGTACTACAAGATAATGGAAACAAAAAACATAGATCAAATTAATATCAAATAAAATCTACTAACATGTGCACAAATAAAGCATTATGCGTCAATAGTATGAACTTTATGGGAAAATCTATAATTAATCTCTAAAATATGAAACTATATGGGCAATGATATAAACTGATGAAACAGATTGCATCTTTGCATTTTTGGGGGTGATTTTAAATAAGGCTTCATAAAACGATATGGATTTCCCATAAATCATAACGCTTTCAAACTCGAATCTCAACTAGAAATAAAATATAATTTGATAACAGTTATATAAAAAATATAATCTGATAGTTACTGCGTGTTACCTTATTAGGGACCTTTCACTTTTCAAGTCCCATAGGGGCAGGAGGAAAACATAGGGGGGTCAGAACCTATTTTTAAGAGACTTAGGTGCGTCACAATAGCAGTTCTAAATTTCATTATGCCATCACTAAACATAATGTAGAGATATCATCAAATTATCAAGTACTGCATTTATTATCTCTGGCTTGTTGCCAATTATTGTAGACAAAGTCAATTTACTCAGTTAATGGCCAAAGTAGACCATTTGCGCACACAGAATCAGTGGCGGATCCAGACCGGGGCTACTAGGGCTTGGGCACTGGTCAGATTTTCAATCCTGAATAGCTGGATGAATCAAAACGGGAATTATCAAAAGCATTCACCAGTATTTACTCCTCATTGAAAATGCTAATAAAGCTATCGCTGCTTATTTCACTCTTTCTCAGAACAACCACATCTAAGCTACCAGGTGTCTTTTGCGGACGCAGAAGAAAGTGCTGTCCGATCAGTTACCACATTCGGAATATACTCGCCAAATCACTATTCAGCTTTTCTAACACATGCTGCATTCCTTCCGAGCCCTGGTAAGCCTGTAATATACAGAGGTTCAACTACTCTAGATTATTATTACTAAACATGTTTAGGGAGGGTATCCCTTCAGCCGTAGCTGGTTTTCAAGGGGCCCTCAATTTACATACAAAGATACCATTAAAATCTAAAACCTAATTACAATTATCCTCTAACGATAAATTAAGAAAAAAAGTCAAATATATAAATAGGTTAGGTAAATACATAAATACTAAAATACTAAAATAGAAGTCAATTTTGGCTCAAGTTTTTAAAACTGATTAAGGTTGGTGCCGACTTTATATCAGCTGAGAGGCTGTTCCACAATTTTGATCCCCGGAACGAGAACCCTTTTTGTCCACTGGCCGTATTTCGTTTAGGGATAAGAAGATCAGTAGCAGTGCTACGAAGCTCGTAGGAAGAATTTTCAGAATTTCGAGTAAATATATCTTGGAGGTATTGTGGAGCAAGCCCATTTACTGATTTATAAACCATAACTCGTGATTCATATTGAATCATTTCTTCAATTGTTCTCCATCCTAATTGTTTGATGAGCATCTTACTTGGAGCATCATACCTGCTACTAGTGATTATTCTGGCAGCGCGATTTTGTAGCTTTTGTAAATGATTTATTTCGGGTGCCCCAGCTACGCCCCAGACTGAGCAGCAATATCGGAAGTGTGGGTCCAAAATGCTTTTATAGAGACACTTCAATGTGTCGGATGGTAAAAATCGCTTGCAATACTTAATTACTCCCAAGGACCACGAAACCTTTTTCGAAACTTCTTGGATGTGCTTCTTCCAGTCCAAGGATTTATCAATGTACACCCCTAAGTACTTGATGTTTTCAGCAGCCACTACTGGTTCATTGCAGATATCAAGAGCTAGTATCACTGCCTGGTCCTTCATAACGGCTTGCCTATGTTTCGTGGAAATGAGCAAAGATTGGGTTTTGGCTACATTTAGAGATAGTTTATTCCCCTTGAGCCAAAGATGTAAATTCCTAAGGTCTTCATTGAGTGCTGCGGTCAGCTGAGATATGTTTTCAGATTGAAGCGCTAAGCTGGTGCCATCAGCATAGATAGAGACCTTTGCATTTTTGACTGAATAAGGCAGATCATTTATGTAGACCAGGAATAGCAAAGAGCCAAGGCACGAACCTTGGGGAACTCCAGTATTTATATTTTGGATGCTAGAGTCTACATCGTCAATTCTAGTGAACTGCTTACGGTTTGACAGATAGGATTCGAACCATTGTAAGTCAAGCTCTTGAACCCCATAATGGTTAAGTTTCTGCAAAAGAATATTATGATCGACAGTGTTAAATGCCTTTTTCAGGTCAACAAATACAGTCCCTACAAATTTACCGAGGTCCATCCCGCTATACCAATCATCAGTGTTTTTCTGCAATGTAGTGAGCGTTGAGTGGAGGGCCCTAAACCCCGACTGATTGGTTGATAGAAACCCATTGCTATTTACATACCTGTACAGTTGGTTGCATATTACTTTCTCAAAAAGCCTTGAAATAACAGGTAGGACTGAAATTGGGCGATAATTTTCTTTAGCACTCTTGTCCCCATCTTTAAATATTGGTGTTACTCGCGCAATTTTCCATGAAGAAGGAAATTTGCACTGGCTGATAGACATGTTGAATAGGCATGTAAGTGATTTACTAATGATTGGCAAAGCAAGATTTAGAAAATAACTAGATATGTTATCATTTCCAAAGCCTTTTGAGGTTTTGATCTTAGCTATGGCATCCCTTATATGCTGATCTTGTATAATATTAAAGTGGAATTTAGTGCTACATTTATTTATTGCATAAATTCCAGTTAGCATCGGATTTGCACGATCCTCTATCTTGTTCGCTAGTTCATCACCGACAGAGCAGAAATATGAATTCATAGCATTTGAGATTTCCCGTTTGTCGACAATGTCAATGTTTCCAACATTAAGAGAGTTAATATTGGTGGATTTACTTCTTTTTTTGAGAAGATAATTTGTTATCTTCCAAGTTTCCTTCATATTTCCACTATGTTGGGATATTCTATCCTTGTAAAACTTCTTTTTAAGAGAAATGTTAAGGCTGTTTATTTTATTCCGAGTTTCTCTATAAGAGCGCATTAGGGTTTCCGATTTAGCGCTAACAGCCGCCTTTTTCAGCCGGTCTCTTGATTTCATCATAGCCTTGAGCTCAGAGTTAACCCAAGGACAGTTCCTATCCGAAACTCTTATATCTCTAATAGGAGCGTACTTTTCTATGATGGAAGAGAACAAGTTTGACCATGTTCCGACCATTGAATCAACGTCATTAGTTACGCTAACAACCCTATCCCAAGAGACTTTTGCAACATCAGCCAGGAATGCTTCTTCATTGAATTTTTTCATATTTCTTGTTCTGATTGTCTTATGTCCGCCAGAATTTAAGGCATTTAACTTGCGCACGCAAAATGTTACATAGTGGTCACTTATTGTGATTTTATGAACCCCTGCTTCAAGAATGCTGCCTATGCAAGATTTTGCAATATGATCGATAAGTGTAGATGTTGTGAGGGTGACCCTAGTTGGTTCTTTAATGATCTGCTGCAAGCTAAATATCTCATATAGCCTTTGAATTCTCCTAGAGTTACTATTAAGAGGGCTTTCTATTGAGTCTTTCAAAAGATCACAATTTGTATCGCCCATAAGGATGATTTCCTTACCTTCCCTGTCCAGGTAAGATAAAACAATTTCAACTCTTTGGAATGTGATAATCGGATCATTTGGAGGCTATACCATGCAATTAAAAGGAAGGACTTGCTTTTATGGGGTTGAACTTCAATACAAAGAAGTTCCAAATTGTTGTTTGGGATGTCATTCCGTATAATGTATTGTATACTATCCCTAACGTACAAAGATATACCCCCGCCTTGGCGAGACCTGTCAAGTCGTACTTGCTTAAATCCAGCAATGTCTGTTATTTGACAATTTATGGATTCATCCAATTTGGTTTCATTTAATGCTAGTATATGGATTTTTAGCTCGTTAAGTAGTCATTCAATTTCATCGATATGGCTCCTAAGACCATTTATGTTGAGAGATGCCATGGCTAAGCCTTTTTTGGACCCCAAATGCTGACGACACCAGGATTTAATCATGTTATTATGCAGGTAATGGTAGGGTAAGTCGGCACTAATCTTCTCGTCTAATTCTGGTTTGCTAAAGACAAAGGTTATTAGCGAAATTAGTTGCTAACTTTTCACTTCCTCTTGCATTTAAGTGTAGTTTGATGGAACCAAATAGATCGCTTTCATTGATGTTATAGTTTTCCACACGATCGATGTTGAGATTCGCAATCATCTCGTTTAGGTCTTGGATAACTTTATTTGCTTTCCTATTATAACATGGCAGGATGGCAAATTCATTTCAATATAGCTCTTTAGTTCGAGTAATTCCTCTAGGATCTGGTCAGCATTAAGATCTGTGGCATCGTTAGTAGCTATATGTAAGATTATTCTAGTTGGCTTTTTCTCCGAACTAGAGGTTGATCTAGCATATCCATAATTGTTGCCCCTGGAAAGCTCCTCACTTTGACTTTAGTGGGCCCTGTAAACTTTTTCTCCCCTATACCACTAATTATACTATCCCCTGTAATTAATATGGTCCCCTTTGGCCATGGATGTGCCTTCCCTTCACTGGTTATGCTTTGACCGTCAACATTGTTCCTCTTAACTGTATTCGCAGCGGGGAAACTTCTCACTTTTATAGGATATCTGCTACTGAGTGTCTTTGCATTGATCTTTGATGGCATACTATCTCCAGTTATAAGTACTGAATTTTTCCTCCACTTGCTATATTTTCCAGCAGGATTAGTGTCAGTGCTATTGCCACTCTTACCAGTGTTTCTAGGCCTGTTATTGTTGTTGCTGCTGTCGCTGTTGTTGCAGTTGGTGTTATTTCTGCTATCGTTGCTGTTTTTGTCCTCTAAGTTTTGTATGTTCGCCTTTGACTTTTTATGAATTGCTTTTGATTGTGGGTTATTTTCTCTCATTTCTATGCTTTCAAATACGATGTTAGGATTATTCACTTCTGTCTCTCTCTTTCGATTTTTCTTGTTGCTTTGAATTTTTCTGTTGGATTTTAGATCCAACAGAAACGAAATAGAGAGATCTGATTGGAGACTGATAGATCCAATCAGATCTCTCTATTTCGTAAACAATTTTGGCACGAGCCCTGTATTAGAAACATGATGATTATAATTATTACTATGGGACATCATATCACATGCTATGTTGCTGAGATCTAATCGGATAATGGACAACCTTCTAGAAACTTCTATTAACGTGCTTTTTCTCTTGTTATGTTCGATACATCATAGATATCGCATTGTTTTGTTACGTTGCTTTACAATAGTGTTTTTGATGGCCTACATTTCTAATAATTTAGCTTGATAGAATCACAAATAATTTTAACAGGTTATGGGCCCAGGAAACGATATTTTTCATTGTCTTCTCGACATGGATCTACTACTGGAACTAGTTTGTCAACGAAGACATGTACGAGTGTAAACAAGAAGGACAAAGGCCAAAATTACAAAGATCGGAACTTTGGACGGATCAAACTACCAAAGCTGGAAATATAATATTAAACTAGTATTGATGGAACGCGGTTTATGGGGTTTTGCCTTAGGTACAGCAGAACCTCCAGGAGAAGGAGAACCTGCTGCTTCGAGGCGCTTTATTGACAGTGCCGCTTCAAAGCACATGACCTATGAGAAAAACACTGTATAGCATTTTTCGCAATTCCATGAGCCAGTGGAAATTCATCTAGGCGATAATACAATCATTTTTGCATATGGTGAAGGCAAAGTGAGAACTAAATGTATTGATGGATCTGATACAACAATTTTAGTATTGCACAAAATCCTATATGTTCCAAAGCTAACAAAGGCTTTGATATCAGTACCAGCAATGACTCAGATGGGTGCAGAAGTGATATTTGACAAAGATAAATGTATTGCTTTGAAAGGTGACAAGAAGCTACTTTTTGGAAATCTTGTGGATAGGAAACTTTATCGTGAGAGTACGCCTGAGTTTCTGAATGTGACAGTGATTTCATACAAAACAACTATGCAAACATGGCATTGCAGATACGGTGATCTGAATTATGGATATTTGATTCAGTTGGTAAATAAAAAGATGGTGGAAGGACTAGAGAGTTCAAACAAGCAAATTGATACTCATTGTGAATCGTGTACAAAGGGCAAGATGACAAGAATGTCTTTTCCTAAGAAAAGTTCCCACAGATACGGTCCAATGGCAATGAATTCACTTGGAGGGAGTAGATGCGTGCTATCATTTAATAATGATCGCTCCAGATATTCATTTGCTTGTTTCATCAGATCTAAAAACGAGGTTTTTGGCAAGTTCAGAGAATTTGTGAATTTAGTTGAGAACCAAACTGGATATAAAGTGAAAGCTGTTAGAACTGATAACGGAGGAGAATACAGTTCAAAAGTCATGGCAGAATATTGTAAAGAAAAAGGTATTTGCCATGAGTCAACAACCCATATTGTCCAGAGTAAAATGGTATTGCGGAAAGGTTCAACCGCACAATCAATGAAGCTGCAAAGTCAATGTTATTTCATGCCAAATTACCAAAACAATACTGGGCAGCAGCTATGGATACAGCAGTTTATTTACACAATTGATGGCCAACTGCAATCTTAAAAGACATAGCACCTTATGAAATTTGGTTCAAGCAGAAACCGAATGTGTCAAATTTAAGAGTTTTTGGCTGTACAACATATACACACATTCCTGAGGATAAACGTCATAAACTTGACAACAAAGCTTTGAAGACAATTTTTATTGGATACCCAGAGGGAACAAAAGGTAACAAATTATTTGATGTACAGTCCAAACGTTTTTTGAGAAGCCGAAATATACTATATCATGAAGATAAATTTCATGATTTTGAAGAGTCAAATCAAAGCCAGAACGATATTGTTTTTCATAACTTCTACGAAGCAGATTTGGGTAATGATAAATCAGCAGGTGATACCATTGAAGCAGATGATAATAGAGACATCCTTGAGCACAATGACCAACCAAATGGGATTCCACAACCAATGGGAGCAAAAAAAAATTCAAAGAAAGATTCATGGAGGAAATTAGACATTTAGGACCTAGAAGACAGCGCAAAATTCCTGAAAGATTTAATCCAGATCGCTGTTTTTTATTAGAATCTTTTAAAGAAGAAATTAGAGAGGTTTCGCAGCATTACGGATACGGATATTTGAACGGATACGTCATTGATTTATCCAGACACATGGTTGATTTCCGTGATTAAAAGCCGCGAAATGGCCGTAGTGAACGGATACGAAGCCAGATACTCGTAAGTATTGATACGGATACATTTGTGTGTTCAGTTTGTCTACCTCGCTCACAAGTTAAAGCTTTTTTTTCTACTGATAGCTATCTTAGGTATCTGTACCCTTTTCTAGCTATTTCTTGTCTACTTTCTTAGTACATTTTCCCCATTTCTTGGCTTAGGAACTGGTCTCGATATCCGTAGGCCTAGGCCTATCAAACGTGAATTGCTTGAAGTCATGACCAAGTCTGAATTTTTTCAACTGATACCTATCTTTACTATCTATACCCTATTATAGGTATTACTTTTCTAATTTGATAGTAAATTTGACAGTTTTCTTGTCCTTGAACTAGTGTAAATATTCGTATGCTATAAATGAAATGTGAATTGCTTGGCGACATGACCAACTTTGACCAGAGCAGCAAATGATATACAAGCTAATACTTGGTCATACTTCCCGGTAAATGCAAAATTTCTTGCATCATGATCAACTTTATTGATGTTTCATAGACATTTCAGGGGGTGTTACACCCAATGCCCCATCATGCTTGGATGTAGGAAATGGGGGTCTGCCCTGCCTCCTTTTTTCACGTTTTGTAAATATTGTACCTGTTGAGCTACTTTAGTAGCCCTTTTCTGCGGAAAAAACTTTGCAATCTTTTATACAGCAGATACGAGATTACTTGAATAATGGAAGGAAAGAAATCTGCCAGATTTTCTCCAAAGTATGACATTTCTCTGCTTAAAGAAGTAGTTGCCAGAAACCCATTTGGTCTCAAAAACAGTAAAGAGACTTGGCTGCAAATTGTGGAGAACGTGAATGCACTTCTATCAGAAACAACAAACAATGCTAAATTTACGGAGAGAGGGTGTAGGGACAACATGAAGCTCCTAGTAAATGCTTTTAAAAAGGAGACAATGGCGTCCTTGAAAGCATCAGGGACAGATGAGGAATACAGTGAGAGATTACAGCTGCTAACTGACGTTGTGGTACTCATGGAGAAGAAGGAAAGCATTGCTAGGGAGGTAGAGAAAAGTGAGCATGAAAAGGAGAAACAAGGGTCTGATGTGAGAAGGGTCTCTATGCAAAAATTGTCTGAAAAGAATGCTGACAGCAATGCAGTGTACAGTGGAGTTACACCACCAGTAAAGAAAAAGAGAATGATAAATGATTACATTGATTATATGAGAGAAAAAGACGAGGAAGATAGGAAGTTGAAAGAACAAGAATTGAAATTGAAGAAGGAGCAGCTTGAATTAGAAAAGAAGGTAGAGGAGCAAAAAATTCAAAGAGAAAGCCTGATGGTGGATTTGCTACATAAAATGGCAGAAAAGTTACAGTAGATCATTATTTTCTAGCTACTCTTTGGCACCCAATAGCAAAGGCATTATATATTAGGGAGAGGGTTAACTTTTTGTTAAAAAGTATAGACTGAAGGGATGCTAATAAATATGGAAAAGGGTGGTGAAATTTTTGTAAGTTTGCAATTGGGGGCCCCCTGCTATTGGCTTCCAAAGAGTATATGGATGCTGAAATACAAAAGCAAAATTAGGCTTTGATGAAATTTAGAGTTGAGTATATGAGTTCAGAGTTGATATGAGTTTATGAGTATTAAGTATATGAATTTAGAGTTGAGTTAGGTTTAGAGTTCATTGATTCAATGCTAATCAAGGATATTTTGTTTTGTTGTCATATAAGTTGCGTTCATTGATTAATTCTGTCTATTTAAACTTCCCCTGTCTATGCAAAATTAAGAGGATGAACTTGATGCGGCCATGTTTACATTTAGTAGCCATCTAAGGGTATCTAATGTTTCAAACTAAAGAGAATGCAAGTATTCTTCAAGTGTTGGTGGTCCTAGATCAAAAAAATTACTGGTCTGATTTCCATACAGGCATGTGTAACAATTTGCAAGAATAGCTCCAACAATATAATATTTTGCAACTGGCTGAAGAAGTATCTTCTGATTCTTTTTGTAGTCTAAATAGGCAAAGATACTCAAGATCTTTCCAAATTCCCATTCAACACATTCTCGAACAGAAGACATAGCTCGGTTGAAAGCACTCTCCTCAGCTGTCAATACTGCACCTCTAAAAGGAAATATGAGAAAGTCTCTATTGGGATAGGCTGGGTCACCATACAGAGTAAAGCAATGCCCATCTGCTGTTCTCCATTGTCTTTCTTCCAGTTGATCCAGTAGGCCACTGTGACGTAGAAGGGCACAATCATGTCTTCGACCTTCCAGAGGGCCAAATAGATGACCAATCAGGCCAATTGGAAGGACAACGGATTGACATTTTAAGCCATGAACTCTTTTATGACCATTATAACATACACGCTGGTATTTCCTTGGTTTGCAAATAGGCCGAACAGTACCATCTATAAAGCCAAAACAAGTTGTCAAAGGTGCCCCTTTTGCACGAATTGCAGTTGCATATGCTTCCAAGGCTTCTTGTTGAAACCAAGGCTGGTCCAACATTGAGAGGAGATAGCCATGCCTGTCATAGATGAAATCCAAAGTATAATTGACAATTAGGGACAATGCAGATTTAGGCCTACCAAACAGTGTTTTCAAACCACTCAATCTGTTCGGATAGACTAGGCGACGTAGCAATATACAGAGAGCATCTGTCCCAGAGCAAATACAACGATTTGGCAACCGAATTTGCTCTGGCAATGCAAGGCTTTGTGCTAATCTGCGAATGTTTTCTTTGTCAAACCTGAACTTATTCAAGGCTTGCTGATCGGTTTCATCCTCTATATTAAACTTTCGAGTATTACAGCAATACGTACTTTTACTCTCCTCTGTTAGCAAAAGCAGATGCTGAAGGACTGTATCGTTGTTTTCTATGGCAAGGAAGAACAGTTCTTCTTGTTCAGCCATTATGATAGTCTTTTTTGTGCAGTAAAACAAGACCGTATCCGTTGGATGTGCGAAACCTGTTTACTTTTCGTGATCACGGAAATCGACGCAAGATTTGATCTTCGTATCCGCAACTGTATCCGTGAAACTGCGAAACCTCTCTATTGTCACGATTTATGTCATAGCCTAATAAAGAACATTGGAGTGGAGTGAAGCGCATATTTAGGTACTTGAAAGAAACCCTTGACTTTGGTATTAAATTTTCTATGATTGAAGGAAATTTAGAATTAATTCGTTACTCAAATGCTGATTGGGCGGGCGATTTAGATACACGCCATTCAACTTCAGGATATGTTTTTCAAATTGGAATCTCAACCATTAGTTAGTGTAGCAAAAAACAAGCCACGGTGGCGAAGTCAACTACAGCGGCTGAGTATGTTGCATCAGCGCTTGCTACCCAGGAAGCTATTTGGTTACGGAGTTTATTATCTGATCTTGGACAGGTAGTGGCCATACCAACAAATATCTTTGAAGATAATCAAGGAGCCATTCAACTTGCAAAGAACCCTAAATTTCACAACAGAAATAAGCATGTAGATGTAACATATCATGTCATTTGTGAAAGAGTAAATACCAATGAAATATCAGTGACTTATTGTGCAACAGATGAAATGAAAGCTGAAATAATCACTAAAGGACTTTCCAAAGTACTTCTTGAGAAATTTCGATGTATGCTCAATGTTTATCCTGTGCCATGAACAACAATAATCATATAATCAAGTGGGAGTATTAGAAACATGATGATTATGATTATTACCATTGGACATAATATCACATGCTACGTTGCTGAAATCTAATTGGATAATGGACAACCTTCCAGAAACTTCTATTCTCGTGCTATTTCTCTTGTTATGTTCGATTTCTAATAACTTAGTTTGATAGAAATACAAATAACTTTAACACCCTGGTCAGATGTAAATATTCTTTTTCATCCAATGAAACATCGCCTTGACCAGAGCTCAATTTCTCTTAGCCAATCACTATACTCCGTGACCTGGGCCCGACTATGTCAACATGAGCACTGTACGTGATATTTTTGATGTTGAAACAGTGCCCTCGTGGCGAGAAAGACAGTAGTTGTCGAGTGCTTTACGTGAGAATGGGCAATTACTTTGAGGTACTAGGAATGTCTGAATCGATTAGAGAAATCCATGATGCTAGTTCTCAGAGCTGCAGTTCCCTGCTTGTCAAGAAACCAAATGCCCAGGTATAACACTAGTGAGGTAAGTCGCTTCTATTATTTGGATAGTAATACCGTCATTTGACCAAAAACGTAGGAGCCCTAGGGTACAGGGGACACGTGCCCCTCCAAAGTTTCATAAAACTGTTGGTAAGGTCCTCCTTTGCAGCTTATAGATTTTTCTCTTTTGTTTGCGAGGGTACCCCTTGCCTCTGAACTCAACATTTTGACTGCTTCCTACTTCCTTGCATTTGGCTCGTAAGGCCAATCTCCACTGACGCTTTTTTGCAGCGTTCGCCTGAAAATTTTGCAGCGAAGCATGCGCAGACGGAAACTCATCAAGCGAAAAGCTTTCGTCACGTCGAGAAATTCACTGGACGAATAGTTGAAATGATATCTGCCTTTCGGCGTGCGAATATGCTCCTCGCAAACACTAGCCAATAGAATGTCACCATGCTCATACATATCCTTCGAGCACTGCTTTCAAATATGGCGTTCTTGCTGCAAGCAGAAACTAAGTATGGCCTTCTCGCGGAAGATCTCGATGTTGAAGAAGATCAGAGCAATGGCCAAGGCCTAGGAGAGGAAAGAATCGAAGACAGTACGACTGGATTCGACAAAGAGGCATTCATTGAGGCACTAAGGCATTACCACTGCCTGTGGGACACAAGTAGCCCAAGCTATAAAAACAGGACTATAAAAAGCAATTGCTGGAAAGAATTAAGCACACTTTTTAATAGAGAAGGTAAGGAAAACTCTTCCTGATATAGCTTTTCAAATTATGTCTTTTTTAGATTAAGCATGTTAAGAATTGACAATGTTTCTTGAGTTATTTAGATTACAAAAATAACACAGAGGGTTGTTCTTATGTTATTTTAGCCTGCAAACGCTTGCAATGAACGCTCCTCCAAAAACACTATAATCTGAAGATCTAGCTTCCTCAGTTCATTATTTAAATTAATATAGCTTATATTGATTCATTTCAGTTCAGTTTCTTCAGAAAACATTCCAAAATCTCAAGGACACGTTGAAGAAATGCCTTGACAAAAGGAAGCTACTAACGCGCTCGGGTGCTGCAGCAACATCATTGCCGTCATGCAAATATTTTGAAAGCATGAGATTTCTGCATGACAAGGGAGGCAACAGGCCTACAGAAAGTAATATTTTGATTCCAAACGCACTGGAATTGTCAACATCTCCCATTACTTCCGATGACTCCAGTGCAATGTCAACACATCAATCTCCAATGCCTGCAATACCACCTCCTAGTGAGAGCTCAACAGCTAGCAAACACAAACAAACTAGAAAGAGAAAGGCCAACCTGGACACTGCAATGGACGATGGATTCCTTACACAGATGAAATCACTGGACGAAAAGCTTTTGCACAAATGGAGCAAGGAAATGATGAGGCATCCTCATTTTGTCTCAGTCTAGTGCCTGTTTTGAGAAGTTTTGATCAAAGAACATTAAGACTAGCAAAATTGAAAATAAATCAAGTACTATATGAAATTGAATATGGTGAACAATAAGTAGTGGAACACTATTTTGATGATAAATGAAGAGTTTTCCTTTAATTTTTTCTACTTCTTGAAAGAAACTGGCAATTCAAGCTAGTGCTGGGTCCTTCCATGTGAATTTAAGAAAGCATGTATTAAGTTTTAGAAAAATTCCTTTCTCTTTGTTATTGTAGGTGAGATACTGTCTGCAATTCTAAATTTCTGAAATAGTTCTGTAACTTTGACCTGGAATCAGGGGTGATTTCTAGGGCGGTTAAAGGGGGCCTGGCCCCCTTGTTAAAAGCTCTGTTCATTTTGGGGGCTCAGCCCCCCAAAAGTTTTGCATTGATGTTGCTTTCCAAAGTGATTTGACCTTACTTCCAAAGTGCTTTGTATTGTATTGCTGTGATGAATTTCCTCACTGCTACATGACTATTGAAATCTTTCTAATTGCTGGTTAAATTAAATCATAATTAGACTAACTTATTATGTCTCTATTTTGAAAATATGGGCATAGTTGCACCAAGGCCACACCCACTTTAAGACATTGCACCTAGAATCTCCCATTTTTTAGAAATCACCCCTGCCTGGAATGCGCCTGCTATAATGTAAAAATGAAAATCAAAGCAACATTCAGCTGATCATATTGTTTTTCGGACGATGTCCCATTGCCAACTAACAGCACCTTCGTTGTTACAATAGTTTTTAATTCCTCACGAACAAGCCTGGCATCTACTCCATAGTTATTTGATGATCTCAAGGATTCTATGTGAGTAATACCATTTAGGCTTCTAGCATCCTGCCTCCAGTCACCAGGGATAACACCGGCTGGACTCTCTCGATCCACATATGAATGTGGACAATAGCAATCAATGCCATTATTTTCTTTGGTAACCATAAGGAAATTATGTAAGGCCACCACAGCTTTCGTTATAGCAACTACTTTTTCTATTTTAGCATTGATGGGGCGATGAAAAACACGAAATCTACTAGCAGTTATTCCAAATGTATTTTCTATTATTCTTCTGGCTCGGCTGAGGCTGTAATTAAAAACTTGTTTATCCAAAGAAAGGTTGCTGAAAGGATACGGTTTCATTAAATGCCTCTTCAAACTAAATGCATCGTCGCCAACAAAAACAGATGGCAGAACCTTTGCAGAATTTGGAAGTTTTTTGTCTTTGGGGATGGAAAGCAAATTATTTTCAATGGCATACCCAAGCTTGCTGTTGGTGTAAACACTGCCATCACTCTGGCGGCCAGTATCACCGATGTCAACAAGAGTACATCTGTACCTTGCATCGCAAACCCCAAGCAGTACAATGCTGTGGGTCTTTTTGTAGTTATAATAGTTAGACCCCTCATTTGGTGGGGCAAACATCTGCACATGTTTGCCATCAATCGCTCCAACTACATTCGGAAAATTCCAATAATGCTCAAATTCAGCTGATATTCTCATCCAGTCATCTTCAGAGGGTATTTTTAAATAGTTTTGCTCTAGCAATGTTTTCCAAATTGCAACACAAGTTTCCAACACAATCCTTCCGACAGTGGTAGGACTCATCCTGTAGCTCAAGCCAATTGTGCCATGAGAATCACCTGTAACTAAATATCGTAAAGTTACTGCCAGTCTCTGACCTGGACTTATGGGTTTCCTCAGCCTAGTGGTAGTTTTACTTATATATTTGACGACAAGTCTGAGGAGAACCTCGAATGTTCCTGGTAGCATACGAAAGTATCTAAAAAATAGTTCATGATCGTACAACTTTAATTCCTTGACGAGTAAATTATACTCCCCTTTCTGATCCCGCTCTTTATACAAGTTGCGTACCCAAACTTTTCTCGTGCGTTTCTTTGCCCCTTGATTTTTACACCAGTATAAATATATCCTTTGTTTTCTTCTACGCAAATACCATAGCTTCAGAAGGCCAGCATTAGCCGCCATCTTTGTTGATAAGAATTTCGCGCGCGCTAAGTTTCAACGAATGTCAGTAGAGATAGAAAACCGCAGGACTTCGTACGAACGCTTCGACGAACGCTGCAAAGCAAGCGTCAGTGGAGATTGGGCTTAATGCTGAATTTTACTTCCGCCCAACACTATTTCCGGTTTCAACTGTTTATTTTTGTGACGAAGTCAGGTATTCAACTGAGCTGTTGCTGGATTTCAGCGAGTCACGGTTATGAAGCCTCAAACTTAATGCCACACCCATATAGCCACGCCCACAAACTTTTGGTTGAGCCCTGGTCAGATTTCTCCCTGGATTTTCCCCTGCACAGAATGTTATAGGTTTTCATTTCTCTCTTCTAGCTAAAAATAAATTCGCTTGAAAAAGAGTTTTGCCGTTTCATCTTATATGAGAGGAATTTTAAAGTAACTGGGCATCAATCAAAGATCAGTATTTCATACTGACATGTTTTGAAAATTTATAGCTGCTTTGTATGCGAAGTTTGATCTGTAGCTCACACTTTACCCCAGTTTCTGCAAACCTGATGGACAGCAGTTATAAAGAAAATTGGGGAGTCACTCTATTCTCATATGCTTAAATGGGGGGCACACAAATATTCTTTTTTGAAATAGAAACTCCTCCGGCCCCTGTGGGACTTAAAAAAAGAAAGGCCCTTTATTCTGAAAGGTTCTCGTGTAATAACATTTCGTTTCTATTACCAGATGCTTTAATGCACTTTTTGCGGCTATCAACCTTGTAAATTAAACATACATATCAGTACATAGACGGAATTTACCACTGAACTACGATAGACAGTAAGACCAATTATCAGGCTTCGAAAACTAGATTCTGAGGTCTGGCCTTGGCCCCAGTATTTTACATGAAGTACACGAGAATAATGCCACGAACGTCTTGTATCCTCTATGCTTCAAGCATTCAAAATCGGTGGAAAGTTAGAGTAGTAGTACTGTAAGGTTCACAAACTTTGACGTATTTTGTTGAATGCTTTGTTGCGCCATGTTGCTTCACCACCACAATGAACCAATCTAAACAATTAATGGAGCATTGAGACTCAAACAATCGAGCTAAGCGACAAATTTCGATTGACGAATAAACAGTATATTGAAATCTAATTAAAGTTTCTCATTCGAGTGTTCTACTTACACGAAAAACTTAAGTGTTTTCACAATGACCCGCTTTTAAAATCCTGCGTTGCAAAAGTGATTTTTACGAGCTGGCTTGCTAGAGGATGGCGTGACCGCGCTCGTTTCTAGATTTCTTTGGCTCGTCGTCAGCAGCTGCGTCGTGTTGCGTAAACTCTCTACTATCAGACACACGTTGCGATCCCATGTAAACTGCAAGCCTAAGTTATGCCATACAATATTTGTATGGTGCACCGAAAACTATGAATATACAGCACCAACCCAGGCCAATACCAAAAGAAACACCAGTTCAAATCTTTTTCCATTAATTTCAACACCGTGCGCCAATAATAGAGCTTAGTGCACGCCGATGATCTTCGGGCCTAAGTGCATGGAATTCCCTGGCAGGCCGAACATTGCTTGCTGTGAACTGGAGATACGTGAAATACATAATTGCTGTAGCAATTTTTTCAGAATAAACTATATGAAAATGGTTGTAATACCTACATGGAGAAGTAATCCTATATATACTGTACTTCTGGCCATGCTATGAGGTTGCTAGACCAAGAACTTTCGGGGAGCCTGTAGGGGCATTCTTTAATGTATGCTACCTGTAATTTCTCTAAATAACTCTTTCTACCTTCCACAGATAACTCGTTTATGTATTCATACGACATTTTGCCTGCAATGCTTCCAAATCCGAACTATTGCTTACATGAAGTGTGTGTTGCGAGAGGCGCGGTGAGCTTGTTTTCACTTCGAGATTTTGGTTGCTATTTCTAACCCGCATATTGACGTCATATCGAAAAGGTCTATTAAGATAAAAAGGAATGAGCTAGGTTGATAAAATTGTACCTGGCAGGCAAGATGACATTCCGGTGCTGGCAATTAAGAACAGAGTTAGGGCTAATGCTAACCCTGCTGATTCCATTGCTAGGCCTAATGTTCTCAGAGAGTCTTGTCCGACGACATCAAAATATTTACCTTTGCCACATGTTCTGCAGCAAAGTCTTCGAGACTCTCAGGTCTCGTGATTTGAGAATTGATTTAAACTCTTTCAAATAATCTATCTTGTAAGACAACTCGGCGGATCAATTTGAATCCTTGACATGGTCACTAACGTGCTTTGAACTAGACAAACATCATCACTCTGGCCACCGACTTACGGTAAAAAGGGTGTGAGGAAGATAGCTCTTAAGAGGACTTGGAAAGAAAGCTTCATATAGTCATCAACGTAGATAGGAAACATCGTTCTGACCACCGACGTACGGGGAATTGCGATGTAAGGAGATGATTATTACAAGTGTCCACGAAGAGATAAATCAAAAGGATCGTACATTCATAAATGCAAATAAATATCATCGTTCTGACCACCGACTGACAGTAAGTCGGTGGTCAGGGAGATGTTTTCGAAAAACTTTTTCTTGACAGTGAATCTCATATGGTCTTATATTCTTCAAGCACTCTATGCTCTGCATAAAAACCATCTCTCAGGTTACCCTCTACCCGTAAGTCGGTAGTCAGAAGATCCTTTTTGACATTTTTTTGGTCCTCAAAGTGTTAACCAAATAGCTTTTACTACATCAAAAAGGCATGACTAACCATATTTTTATATCGAGCAAAAGATACTTGAGCAATTTATTTTCATCAAAATGGACATATGGAAGATTTTGCAAAAATCTGACCGTCTTCCGTAAGTCCTGTAAAACGGTCTGTATCCGCCCCTGGTTGCTATGCTAGCCCTTCACAATTTTGAAAAATGTGGCAAACACCCCAGCTTTTTCATATTTTTCAGATTGGTTCGAAAAAGAACTGCAGAGGCTGCTACAAGAATGCCAAAGGGTAACATAAAGGGTACCTAGCAGACTCATGAATCCAAATTCCAAGTGGCTTTCGAGCTGCGACTGAATTGTACATACTGAGAAAGTCACACTCCCACACCCCCTACTATTTATTAAGCGTATACATTTACGTACCTAAGCGTATTCTTTCAATGTATGTACTAATGATCTTTTCTTTATGGTAACGGACACTGCAATATGCAATGTTGCCGATGATAACACAATCAGGGTGGCCAACAAACCCTGGAAAACCCTGGAAGACCCTGAAAAACCCTGAGATTTTCTTTGCCCCTGGAAAAATACCCTGGAAAACCCTCAAATTACAACTCACCACTGAAAATTTATATTCTGAAGTAGATTTTCAACGCATCAATTTTTGGCCTTACAGTGCTGCTACATTCTTTATTCCTATAACGCAAGGGAGGAGGATCTATGAAGCTATTAGGGGGTAAAAACAGCGCATCATTTGCAGCCTCTTTTTCCAACAACGGACAAAAAATTTCAAGTAAAGCGCAGAATGAGAGGTGGATGGGTACAAACAGAAGATCTATATGTGCTAATTATATTTTCGAGCGCATAGTCAAAAATCCCCTGGAAACCCCTGAAATTTGGCAGAAAATCCCCTGGAAAACCCTGGAAACAAATTTCATTTCACTGTTGGCCACCCTGACAATATTTGCAGGTGAATAATTACATTAACTAACAACAATTTCGGACATTTGTAATTTCGGACAAATGCGTGTCCGAAATTCAAAACTTCCGTATTTTTGGTGTCCGAAATTCAAAAGCGTCAGACATTTATCGAGGCCATATTATTTTGCATTGTTTGCAGTTTTTGTGTCTCACTAAGTACTTTCTGCGCAACATTTTGTTATTTTGCTTTTTAAGGTTCTCCCTAACAACTTGCTTATTGTTTTTCACAGTATCTGTGGGAAAGGGAATCCGCTTTGGGGGGTGAAAATGGACAAAGGGGTATGGGTCTAGCCGAAAATTTTAAAATTTCTTTAACTATAGCTTACTTTCAACTCCTAGATATGGGACCTTAGGAGAATTGAAATATCTCTGTTCACTGCCAAAATTGATGATCAAGGATAGGGAGGACGCGTCAAAACCAGTTTTTCAGAATCTTTCAGAATATGACTAAATATCCTTAGAATCTATCTCCAAGCAAAAAAGTGTATTTGAGCCTTGTATAAATCAAAAAATGCTAAGAAAAGGTTAACATTTGGCCATCTTATTGCATACTACCTTACCGGGTGAACTTTTCATCACTCAGACAAAAATTCATCACCTTCGCCCGATAAGGTAAAGGTTAGATTTGAAGCGTGTTCCTCAAGTTTCGGCATCAATATCTCTGTAATGGAAAAAGATATTTTGCTTCTACAAAAGTTCCTGAACAAATATAACCCCAAAATTATCATACTTTTTGAAATAATGAATCAACCAAAACTTCAAAATCGATCTCAGATTCCCTACTCCCTTAAAAAATGGAGCCAAATGTAAGGATCCACCATGGATCTACTTATATTTAGAATTTTGGAACATTATCAGACTTCTTTCATCAAAGGAAGACACTAGTTTCGTTGAAAGCTTTGATTAGTTTGAATTAAATTATCTCCGAAATATGTCTAAAATCCTTAATTTTGTCCCAAAATTGACCAAAATTAGGAATTCTTTGTCCAAACTTTATATGTCTGAAATTTCAGCAAATGCTGCCTCCCAATGTTACAGAGCACACATCATTAATAGCATACAAAAAAGAATTAAGATCCTGCATAATCAATTGTGATTGTAGATTTTGCTTAACTTTTATATCTAGAGTAGGCTTTATTTAACTTTATACCGTTTGGTGTATCTTATCTACTTTCTCTAGTTATTAGGTTGTATACATATATTGTTCTCAGCTAGCATCTAAATAGTATTTTATACACACTGGTGCAGTACTATATATATAAATAT
>WIPJ01002794.1:24760-44282 GCA_018155075.1 Cassiopea andromeda | reverse complement strand
TTTGTGCAGTATACTCCCAATATCTGGGACTCCCAAGAAGAATCCAAAATTAGTCCAAGTAAGCTGAAGTCCTGGTGAAATGGAGCTCTTGATAGCTGGGACTTGTTGATAAAATGCAATGGTAGTATTGTATACGTGGAGGATCATGTAAGTGGTCACTTCATAACTGCTCAAGTACATGCACATTTTAACATGCCCATTTATAATTTTTTTGTAGGCATCTGTCCACCAAAGTGTTTTCCCATCACTTTGTGTACTATATTTTATGAAGTCATCCTCTTTTGTATATGGAGTCATATTTCAGCAAATCAACTATTTATTTAAAGCATTAGTTTTGTAAACGTTTGGCCTTAGTCCTAGTTCAGTAGAGCAAAGTTGCTGCTGGGACCCAAAATATTTGCCCCACTTTGTGGGATTCCCAATAATCCAGGGTTCCAATTGTGAAGAGCATGCTATATATATATATATATTTATATATATATATATATATATATATATATATATATATATGATGTTGTATTTAATTTTAAGACTTATATGCATTATTATTGACCTAGTAGGGCTATACCCTTTTGCAGAGGCAAAGCCCCAAAGAAACATTCCAGTGGCTCTAGGGCCACATCTTCACGTATTTGCACAGGATTAAAATTTACTGCCAACCATGGCATTTGTGTAACTTCTAGCAAACTATATTGGCACAACCGTTTTTGAAAGCCACTGCTCAGAACAGTTAGAATTATTAGAATTAGAACAAGCTCAGGAAATAGGAGAAGGTTGACATTAGAATTTAAACAGTGAATGGAACTCAATGCCATTTTATTTTACTGAGTCTTGCCTTAGGTAGTTTTGTATTGTGATGATTGATTTGCAGAGACTTGATAAAGAGGACAGACCAACTGGCTGCATTCTGTGCCCCATGAGAAATGATATCAAAATTGACCATAAGGTAAGAAATTTGCCTTTCCGCCAATGTTAAGCCTGCCTACCAATTTCTAAAGGATGAATTTATGCCTTTCATTTTATTCAAATGTACGATTTGAGACTCAACCCAACTATTCTAAAATATTAGGTAGGATTTAATCACACATCAGTACACATATTATTCTGTGAGTGCTGTAGAATGGACATGAAACATTCAAAGAAGAATTATAAAAGCCGACTGCTCGAACTGCAAGTAATTCCATGATGCAATATAATTTGATATTGGTCTCAGTTTCATTATCACTTTCTATAGTCAGCTAGTAAAGGCTTATTTATGTATGTTATGTATATTATAATCTAAGTATGTTATATTATTAGCAGATGACAATAAATATGATTTTATTGTGTTTGATTGCATAACCATGATCATATGGCCAATACTCTGTGTATTTATCATAGTAGGTCTAGCTGCTCATAGAGTTAAAAGGAACTTAAGCTATTTATTTTTTGCCAACACCTTTGCAATAGCAATATTGAAGTTTTTTTATCTGATTGCCTTCATTGCCAGAGAATTTGCATATTTCTAACAATTTTTTATCTCATTTTAAGAATGTCAGGTTACTGTCACAGTTTATTTCTCCACATACTGGCAGAATATATGGCTCAACTGTGACAGGTAATTAATTGTATTGAGTTTGTAGTTTGGTAAATGATAACCATTTTCATCAGTATTGTTGTCATGATGGGTATGATCTTATCCAGCATCACATTTGTTCTACATGCCTGCACAGTCTGGAGAGACTGTTATGTATGAGGTCTACCCTATCCTATCCTTCACTAGTCCTTTGTCACCTTCATTTCTTTTATACCATTTCATCTCATTTAGCATCATGCCATTCTTGTTTACTATTATTTAATTCTCTGTTTTTATAGGCTAGGTACTCTCTCCCATTATGTCAGGAAATCGGGAGCATTGCAACTTTTACATTACATAATTGCTCTCAAAATATAACATTTAAGTTAGTAGGGCTTTCTGAGAAGATTCTTCAACAGATGTGAAGAAATTAAAAGCAATTTATTTTATCACTTAGCCTTGAATGTGTCAAAATATTGTTTATATTGGCCATACTGGAATCGGTGATTTCCGTCCGCCATAGCTGTACGCCAAGACCAGATTTGATATACGCCAAGGCAAGACTTGACTTTTGGCTGCATACTCCAGGCCTATGATAACAGAACCAAAAATAGACAAAGGCACACGATATCTAATAACCATAGTACCTTTGGTAATATAGTGGCTACCTCAAGTTGGCCTCTGGCCCTCATTTTGTTGCTCTTCTTTAATATCAAAATCAATTCACTGTATAAACCACACATAGTACTTCCTTCGACAAGTTTCATGACAATTTTAATTGTTTCAGTACGCTGACCTCAGATTAGGAACTTCTGTCGCATCTAATTGTAATTTAATTCGCTGCGGCAGAAATGCGGCGTATGAACTGGGCCAAAGAAGCAGGAAGATGGAACTTCAAAGGATCATTAATACAAAATTTCAATGGATCAAACACAATATAACATTCAGTCTAAATAATATAACTGTTTTGCACAATATGATTTGATACAAAGCGTGAAGCCAACTAAAAGAAGATGAATTATAAGATTGCCACAGCATACATTTCAAAAAAACTTGCTAAAGTTTAAAATCTAAGTAATGAGTGGGGTCATTCTTGCCAGAATCAGTATGAATACAAAATCACCAGCTCATCACCTTCCCTGGCATATAACGATGTTTACGCTTCAAGGTCATGCATACTGTTGGTATTTTAGATTTAACAAGGGCTCAACAAGAGACAACAAATTTGACTTTGAGATACACTGAGCTATGTTTTTATGTGTTTTTAAAGTAGAGCCCGGGAGGCTCTAGGGAATGTCAAACAGCAAAGTGCTCCTTAAAATCGGGGTAACTAATTACTGTTTAGTGTTATACTGCACTATACATTGCTGTCACAGGCGAAACACCTTGCATTAGTAACGTAAAAACGTTTGCTTATTGTACTATATCAGAAATGGCAACGAAGGCTCCTCACTTTCGATTCTGTCGACCACTTTTGATACTTTGTACTTTTTTCCTGTTTTACCATCACCAATTGTAGGCCATTTGTGTGATTTGAGGCTTCTTGATTTGTCTCCATTCAAATATACATCAGCAGTACCACCGATGACTCGCTCCGCTTGAATAACTGGAGGAATTGACCACTCAAGCTTTTTTCGCATGGCAAGGATGGTTGTGTCTTGTCCTCCATACATTGACTGGGCTTTCATGGATGAATAGAAGCTCTCCACAACTGATTCTGTCCCCCCTTTGCTTGACTGATGCCAATGCAAATACACATTTCTAAACCAATAGCATCATGTATTTCTTGATTGGTGTACAGATTCTTCAGAATTTTTCTTCATTAACGATCACCGTGAAAGTACCACATTTGACCTTGATGGCGTATGTGTTTGAAAGAAATAACTGTGCTCCATCTTCTGCTAAGATTTCAAATCTTTCAACTCGACCAATTTTGTCTTTAACTGACCTCTCCATGACACCACTCTCTTCATGCAAGTAGCTTTTTTGCAGAACTGTTGTACTATCCTCCCTGACTACTTTTAAGCAATCCACCAGCACATCGATATACTTTGGGTGCCACACCAGCTCTTTCAACATAACTTTCAGTTTCCTGTGGATGACCTGTGACAATGAGGGATCTAGTATGGTGTCTTTTGATGTTGCCAATGTCTTCACATGGTCTTGATTGCATACATATGACAAGAATTCTCTGAATTTATCATGATTATAGTGCTCCAAAGCTGCCTCATCTATCTTGAGTTAAGAATGAACCCTCTCTTTTCGCTTTCAAAAGAACCGTTAAAGATTAGAAAATGTAAAAGAGTTTTGCTTTTTAATAACTTTAATTTAATTTATATTTTAATATGTCTTAATTTAGTTAACTTTTGTATTTGTATTTAGATTTAGATTTTTTTTGTAATTAGATTTGGTAGTATTGCATTTTTGATGGAGGGTCCCTTGAAAACCAGCCTCTTGCTGAAGGGTCCCCCTCCGTAAAGAATTTTAAATAGGTAAAATAAAATAAGTAAACAAATATGAAAAAACGTGTAATGAGAAACAAAGCCAAAAAGGAAACTGTAGCATTCCTGTTCAATTTGAGTAAAGCTACTGTTGAATATATCTCTGAAATGTGTGGAACTTCCTGCCAAAGGTAGAAATGTTTATATGCAAAACGGGAGTCATGTTTTCGTTTTCCATCTCGAACAAAAAAGACTCTAGCACTCGACTGAATCCTCTTTTCTAGGAAATTAGATGGTCCATTGCATTTGATACATTAATCTTCAATGACAATCGAGGCGGAGATAGTAACGAAAAACTAATAAGGAACACATTAGTGCTTGGAAAAAGGCATTCATGATATCTTTAATTCACTGACCGATTAACTGAATGTGATGTGACACAGGACCAATTCATTTGGTAAACATCTGTCTAACACTTATTACATTAAATTTTCAGCAGATGAATTTCCAGAAAAGGGAATGAAAGCCTGCGGCACCTTCTTCATACTAATGTTAAGTATGAACTGCCTCTTTTACCCATCACAGTTTGCAAAACCATATTATTTATGGTACCTTGCGCATATCAGACAACAGCTTTTCCTTTGGCTGGATATAGTAACGCTGCTGGAAGACTTTGATTTGTTAAAGTTTTCTTCTTTGCCAGCAGTTACAGATGGTTCTGGTTGAACACTTTCCATTTTTTTTTGATGCCATGAGCGAAGCTGAACAAAGACATTTGCTTGCGTTCAAACCTTCTGCTTTCTTTTGATGTTGCAGCATCTGCAAAAATAAACATAGATCTATGAGATACAACAGGACGTTCTATAGTTTGATAGACCTAATCAGCAAAGGTTTTTTTTACCTATTTGAAGTCATGTGACCATGCTCCTGCAGATTTTGAGCATTATTCTACTTTTTGCACTCGTGGCACTGCTTTGTATGACACAAAATATGTTGAAGAAATCAAAGATGTTTTATCTAGAGATTGATGGCATTACTTGAGATGGGTGTAAATAAATGTTAGCCGATTTTGCCTATTAGCTCTTCGAAAACCATAGCAAATATAGGCAATTTCTCGAGAACTACCTGATTACTCGAATAACAACAATGAAATCTCGTCACTAAGGAGTAATGATTACAATGTTGGTGTGTTGTTTGAAATGGAGGTAGCATTAACGCTGTAAAAAGTCTGTTGGTACTACAGAACTTTAATACAGCACGAAAAAGCGTAATTTTAGACATACTAAAAAGCTTTCTTTTTCCTTCCGACTTTAAAAACTCCCTATTAAGATGTTTAGCTTCCCATAATCAACAATTATATCATAATTATCTCGAATGTCTTTCAGGAGTTGCTCTTTTCTACTTATCAAGGTGCAGTCTTAAGAATTTGCCTTACCATCACCGCATGGAGGGAGCTTTCTTTTTGAACCGATACTAGTAGGCTTGCCCTCTCCACGGTCGGGTAAAATTTCTGTAAATAAAGCGGAAAATAAAGCTTCACAAATTGGTACCAGTTATCTTGTCCCAAGAACATTTTGTCAAACAGCATATGGTGGTTCTTCACACCATATTCAATCAATTCTAAATTGAGTACAATAAAATGTAAGAATTTCGTAAGAAATTTCAAACAAACTTGCAAATCCAGCCCAGGCCCATTAATCAAGGTTCGCTTAGGAGGTTGACGTTATGTATTTCATTTGTACGGAAAGAACTGTAAATACCGAAGCTTTTTCAGAATAGTGATACACCGCTTGGTAAATAGAGTAATTTGAAAAACCGCAAATGAATTTATATAATACTTACCCTTTTCAGCGTCGACTTTATTTTCCTTTGCAAGGCAGGGGGAAGCATATTACCTCTCCACCATAGCCTTCCTCTTCCTCAACACCCTTGCCGCAAAATGGATGGCATAGCTTTTTACATGATGAACGAACATGACTTTCACAATGTCCACCACAGACACTGCACATCGATATCGTCTCTGAATTCATTTCTCTCACGGCACCATGCAGTAGCCGTCATCACCACCAAAAGGAGCTGTCTGGTTTGTTATCCAAAAACAGTATTGCGAAACCCATACACAGCAGCGAAACTGATACACAGCAGTTCAGTCTTTTTAAATTTTGTAAATTAATTGTTACTGTTAAATTGCTAGTATGTTAGAGGCCTTCTTGGCCAAGATACCTTTTTAATAATAAGAAATTACAGAAATTATGAGTGAATGCAAATGAGATGAGATGAGGTGTTGCATGATGGATAGTATTTCCCTTTGAGTGACACTGTGACAGTGGCGCCGTATCTGATGAGATGATAAATTGTACTCGAAAATAGAAGATCTGGCGAATTGAAGCCATTACAATTGAAAATTCGAATCACAAATAGACCGACTGTCTATTCTACAAAAGAATGTGAATCAAATAATATTCTCATAGAATTTGAAGAATTTTGACAAAGTAGCTAAACGGTCTTTCTGGTACATGTTCATTTTTTAACATTCTATACGCCAATTGCTCAAACCTTATCTGCCAAATTACGCCAAGTGATGTTCAGGCAGAGAAATATACGCCAGCGTATAAAATTTCGAAAAACTGTCCGCCAAAGATCTTTGATGGAAAGGGCCTCGATTCCAGACTGGGATATTGGCACATATTAAAATGTTGTTGATTGTAGTAAATTTTCCATCAAGTGCTGTGAGTTGAAAATTTTCTTTATTAAAGCCAATTTCAAACAGTGTACTTGTACTGCCTTTCAATGCAATAAAATCATGCTCAGCAACTTTGGTTTTGTGTACTGCAATGCTGTTTTCTATAGAAATAATTCAAGGCTGACTATTGCTATATTTCAGAGACTTTGTTTCCTATGAGCAATTAGTTGCTCCATTTTGTTTTGTGTAAAATTGTAGTTTTGTTTTTGTGGTAAGTTTTGCTGTTACTTGAAACCTTTGCTCACTGTTTAATGCATTTCAATGAGACGCGTGCTTGACCCCTTGTGAGCGTACAGGCACTCGCCCAACATGTCCCGCGCGCTCGATTTGTCACGCGCGGAAAACTATTCATTTCATTGTTAGCAAGCGATTTCATTTCAATTTAGCTTGGTGCTACTATCATTTTTTTTGTCTTTAATTCTTTGTACATGATAGTCCCTTTGATGCCAGTTACACCTAAATATTGCAATGCATGCTAAACAAGATATCTACTATATACAGTAAGAATAATAGTCAGTGGTGTAACGCAGTTTAGGGCACCTTTGTTCAAAAACTAAAAGCACCGACAAAAAGAGGTCTCGAAAAAATTCTTAGTATTATGTGTCTTTGAGCACATATTAAGTTATAGGCTTCCTAACACCATCGAAAAACCCTTACTAACCATTGCTGCTAACACAATCTTAGCCTGCATTAGAATTACTGCACCTATTGCACTAACATTATCAGCAGAAGCTTTAAGAGTCGTTTTACGCCAAAGAACCTATCATTGAAAAGTTATACATATAAATTTATTAAAACTAGAATTGGTGTTTCCCAATTTTTAATTTTGTTTTTGTATTTTTGAGGTGCTACAGGGGACATATTTCAAACATTTTCCTAATACCCCAAACCCATAGAGCTCACTTCGCTTCGCGGTCGCTGCACAAAGGCCCCATCGTACTTAGTTCCTAAGGGCACGAGTGTCTCCGTTACGCCTCTGATAAGAGTAACAGAGAAAAACAAGCAATTCCTGTCAATAGTATCATTATTCAAGTATTATGGAACCTCTCCTAATGATCATTTTTTAAAATCAATTCGCAATCAAGCTAATTCATTTTGTTTCAATGTATGAAGTGTCCATAATAGATTCTACTTATAGGTAGAGATTCTACTTATAGGTACTTGAATTTTAATGGCAATGCAAGTACCGCAAGTCTTTATCTTCTGTTACATTTTGGTGGGAATGACTTTCCCCCCTCGTAAGTTCATGGGAAATCAGCCAACACCATGAAATCTGTTGCTTGAAATAGATCTTTCTCCAATAGCTTTATGATGTAAAAAAGGGGTTTCCCACGTCTTCTGAGAGTTTAAAAGGCGTGGTAATGGAAGGTTTTCTCAAAGAATAATTTTGAAACTGACCCTGAAAAATTTTGCAGTAAACTAGCTTGGAACTGGAAGTACACTGTAAGTAAGGGGTATAGGAGATAAACACCAAAGCAGAGGTCATCGGAGTCCAAAGTTTTTGACACTGAATCAAATTTTACTCCGGATTAATTGACTCCTGATCCTGCTCCTGTTGTAATGCAATTGTTGAGCTCCAATTACAGCTTTAAGTTCAACTTAACACTGAAACAGCCAGTACATCTCACCGTCTTCTGCTCCTCGTCAATTTTTTTCTGCAAATACAATTCCAGCGCCTGCTCTGCAAGCTCACGCTGCCAAAATACCTAAACTCCGGGTCCGACTTCGGCTCCTACTCTGGTCATTGAGCACCTCTGCCCCAAAACCGACAATATCATAAATGATAGAGGCGAGGATAATTACGAACTCGATGCTCTTACTGGAGAACTAAAGAGTATCGCCTATGATTTAATTGAGTATGATTAAGCTTTTCTTGCTAAACTTTTATCATATCTTCGTCAATTGACAGGAAGATATTTAAAAAAGCAGCGCGCGCAATCGAGCATATGGACGCGATGATCAGCGCGTATCCGATTCAATTATCTACTGTTTCAGCTTGTGTCTTTTCGAGCATTGAGTAGTCATGTTGTTTTTTCAATGAATGTGTGCTTTCTTTTTGAAATATTTGAAAGTTATTGTTTTTTTTACAAGAGATCTCAAGAAAAAGTTTGCCAAGCTCACTGCATTTTATTGAATATAAACATACACATCCAAGCCCAATGAAAATTGTCAACTCTGATTATTTTTTTCACCTGTTGCTCAGGTTTATGTCAGAAAAAGCAAAAAGAAGTAGCAAAGGCTATAAAAAGATCAAGATCTCTAGGTAACTATTAACGTTTTCAAACTTATTTTGATGTTTGTATATAACGTTCTGTAGATGTAATTCTATATATTCCAATTTTCAATACTTTGGTTGTTTTCCTTAAGTCTTTTCCATCCATGCATTTCAACCCTGAGTTTGCGTTTATAACAGGTATCCTTTCTTCTTCTAGTGGCCTGGTACTAATACTATAGACGATTCATAGCAGTGCACTCTCCCTCCATCTATCCTTGCCGTGAGTCTGCCAAATTAGGGAAATCAAAAGAAAATCAGGGGAATGGGTTGTGTTAAAAAAATATCAGCGAAAATGAGGGAATTTGGCTAATGCTAGAGACAATCGAGGGAATACCAGAGGAAATTTTTATCGTTCTTTCTTCAATCAGTTTATTGCTAGGAAAAACATGCCCATAATGAAATTGCTGGTTTTCATTTTCCATGTTGGAAATAGAGTACACTTTACTCAGATAGGCATTTATTTACTTAAATAGCCTGGCATTGTGATAAGCGTAGCGTGTCATATTTGTTTAGGACTTGTATTGAGTCATGGAAAATAGGTTAGAAGTCGTGGGAATATTAGGGAAAACAGCTTCCCTGATATGGCAGACACCCTGTCCTGTCTCTTGCAGTCTTGCCTAGCTGTGCCCCATTTTAGCCTTCAATTTCTCCATCATCCAATCCAGCTACTTCGATCTTTGTATACCTTAGCCACTTTTCCCTGTCGATTCAGCCTCCAAAACGATCTTCCTTTCTATCCCTCATTCTCTTTGCAACTTTTTCCCAATGACACTTTTTTGCCTTCTTTTCTTGGTGCCCAACTTTTCCATAGCTACTTGATTCATCACGTTCTCTGTCGATGATATCTTCAGCATCTTTCTCTGGAATCAAACTTCTGCTTTCTTTTCCATATTCGGTCTTGTGGTCCATATGTTGACTCGCGCATATATAATAGCACTGAGCAGATTTTGCTTTACAAGCGTTTTCCTCACTCCAATCCCAACTTCCTTGGACATAGTGCATTTCTCATGTCTGACCGTTTCTACATCTAATATCAGACCTTGAACTTAGCGAACGCTAGGTACTTGATTTGTCAAGCTCCTCAGTTCATTAACGCGCTTGATTGAACTCCTACATACTTTTTGTAGTGGCTTGCTAGTCAAGGGTGAGAACCAGTGCTTCCACTTGTAAGGAAGTTTCCTTACCGTAAGGAAATTTTGCCACGTGGAAGGGAAAAGAAAGGACATGAAAAGTGTAGGGAAATAAGAAGGAAATTTTGAAATGAGTAAGGACTTTAGAAGAATTTCAAGAGATAAGTTTGTAAGTTTAAAATTTCATGTTCTAATTGATTTCCGTGCTTTTTAGTTTATTGTATCGGAACTAGAGAATTTCCTGATAGGGACTGACTACTCATACAGCGGAGCTAAGATATGGTTAGCAGGGTGTTAGGGCTACTACTTCAAACTCTGAAAAGAGTTCAGAAACTTTCGACACGTGGAAAGCATGCTCTGGTTGAGGGGCTATAACCCCCGTAGCCCTCATCTGCTGCCAGATCTGGGGCATTAAGAATCAATTAACAAAATTTGCAGTATATGGTGCTTTTATGTACAACGTCAATGAATTATTGGGAGCACAACCCGCTGCCCCTAATGTCACAATTAGGCTTTATAGGAAGGTTATGGTAATGAAAAGGGAATCCTGACTCCTGGCCCTGTAAGTGCGCATGCGTCTCATATTTATTTTTTAAAGAGAAGTATTGCAAGTTGGGCCTGGCCCTATTCAATGTTACATGAAATATTTAAGCGTTCTAGAACGAATAGTATGCCTTTTTAGTGTTTTTGCCACAAATATATAAGGAAGGAAAGCGGAAGGACATTTTCAATAACTAGTAAGGAAATTCTACTTAGCAAAGGAAAAAAGGAAGGAAATTTGGGTTTTTCAAAAGTGGAAGCACTTGTGAGACGCTAAAGCATCTACCCCTTCCCCTTTGAGAAAGCGTTTAAATGAGCAACAAAGCAATATATTACCGTGCTCTTTGAGATGACAAGGGACGCCTTTTTGAGGTCTAATGCAGCTCCATTTTTCTCATTCAAGAATATACTGAGATCTGAGGCAGCGCCCCGAAAGGACCACCTCCCTGTATTTTAGTCTTGACCTTTTCTACTCCTCTGGTTTTGGTTTTTTTACTTTTTGAGGGTATGCATATTCTTCGCTGCAGACGAAGGATAACGTGGTATAACACCATTATGCCTCCTAAAATATTTGGTCTTCACTGTTGTTCTACCTACTGAAGTCAATGAATGTCCGTTGACGAATTACTTATAATTGGGTAACAGACAAGGCGTTTGTTTTAACCTTGTGCGTTATACCTCCTAAACTTTTATAGTTACACCATTGGGCATGTTCAAAGGGCTGATCGGAAATTATAATAGATATCGCAACCACTGATCACGTGATAGGTTTGTTTAAAATAATGCTTTGGTGAAATGAAATTTATTCTGAACCGTTAAGGTGGCACCGTGAAAGTGTTTCACTTCGTGGAAATAGCCGGAGAATTAGTTTGCAACACTTATAACCATATGAAAACCTCATTTGGATCTGGATTAAATAATATCTCAAGTGTCTTTATTAAGATTGCTTTACCCGTTCTTGCCATACCCCTTGCATATACCTAGCACGTCGTTTTGAGAATCTTTTAAATAGACAGTTATACAACTACCTCGATGAAAACAAATTCATCTTCAGGCAACAGTCTGGGTTTCGAACGCTTCATTCGGTGGTCACGTGCCTTTTATCTTATACAAATGATTGGTATTGTCATCTCGATCAAGGAATGTGTACGGTATAGTTTTCGTGGATGTAAAGAAGGCATTTGACAATGTTGACCACGATATCCTGCTCGGAAACTCAGCCCCTATGGAATTAAGAATACTGAGCACAAATGGTTCTCATCCTATCTAAGGAACAGACGGCAGTCAATGCAACAACACATAATGCTGAAAATGTAACCTGTGGTGTCCCTCCGGGATCATGCCTTGGCCCTCTTCTGTTTCCCCTTTATATTAATGATCTGTCACGCTCTCGGATTACGTTGTATGCAGACGACACTAGTCTAGCACATTGCACGAAGGATATCAAAGACATAACCCGTGCCATGAACACTGAATTAGAAAATCTTAAGGTATGGTTTTATGGTAACAAATTATCTTTAAATGTAGCGAAAAACAACATCAATGCTCATAGGCACAAGGCATATTTTAAATTACAAAGTAACTGCAGAACCTGTAAGAGCAAATTTTGAGATATCAGGGGAACCATTTGAGCAAAAAGGCTTTTGTTAAATATCTAGAGGTTCACATCTACAATACGCGTAAATGGAAAGACCCTATAGAAGCAGTTACATCGAAAGTGGCTCGTACAGGTGCAATGATTAGATATTCAAAAAAATCATCCCTAAACATACTTTAAAGATGCTACATCAGGGTCTTTTAGAACCTCACTTTAGCTGCTGCTGCTCTATTTGAGGAACTTGTGGGATCACTACCCGCAACATTATAGACAATGTACCAAAGACGGTCATATGAATCATAACGGATTGTTCGTATGATGCACCTGCTAAACCACTCCTTAGACTGCTATGATTGCCTATTGTAGCTGAGGTGATTCGTCAAGAGTCTGCGAGCATGGTTTACAAAGCAATATATGACCAAACGCCATCATACTTGTTCAGTCTTTTGAATAGCATTTCTGCAGTGACGAATAGAACGCTTCGTAATTTCAGTTTTAATCTCAGATCCCCTAGATTGAAAACGAACTTTGGGCAAAGTAACTTTGCATGCAGGGGGGCTACGGTTTGGAATTCACTCCCAAATGACTGTGTAACAGCTAATACTTTAAAGTTTTTGAGGTGAAACTAAAGATCATGGTTGCAAAGCGCCATTTACTTGCTCCCTATGTTTAGTTTTGTTCTATTTTCCTTTTTTTAGTAGATAATAGCACACTGTAATTAAACTAGCATTAATGTACTATAGCTTATATCTGTACTTGAGCTTATATTTTGTTTAAAGGAGGATCCCTTGAAAACCAGCTATGCCGAAGGGCAACGCTCCTAAAATATTCAAAAATGAAATGAAATATTCAAATCTCAAATCATTCCATTATAGTGGCAATGAATGGTATTCTCTCTACGAAAGAATGAAATTCTCTCTACGAATTTTGTGTCCATGATGTGACTCTATTTATAAGAACTTCCGATTTCAGGGAAGAGAACAAGAGAATATTTATTTGTAGAATTACTGCTACTCAAGGAAGATCCAAACTACATCTTTCTCTGAATTGCATATTTTTTATAAAAATAATTGATCAACTCTGGAGCTTGAGCGATTGCGGCAATAGGATTTGCTAGGCGAGTGTGGAGGAACTCGCGCTCGATCGAGCACCTCTCATTTAAAGAAGGCCAGTTATCTAACTGACCAGGTATTTGAAATGATCCAACTGCGCTTTCTGCACCAATGTTGTTTTGTTACAACACCCAATAGTCTCTGTAGCTTTTACCCATTCTCTGCAATCAATACTGTTTTATCTGTTTACCTTAGATTACTATAGTTCATTCCTTTCAGATCAACTCTATCACACATCCATATTTTCCCAAGGGCTTCATTGCTGTACGCATTAAAGAAATCTTGAGATAGAATTCATCCCTATCGACCCCCTATAATTCATCCCTATCGACCCCCTATATATCTACTCACCCTCAGGGACACCTACGCTGGAGGGGCAGGAGGGGCAGCCCCCCTCTGCTCTCTTGCAAGGGGGTAGAGGGAAGCAAGAAGCGCCCTTCATACCGAACTCTTTCTCAGATGGCCAGTACGTTTGCCGATGTCTTTATAATATTTTTCGAAAAGAGATCTTCAAGTTAATGTCTATTTCCATCTCTCCGATCTTGCGAAGGGGCATTTTTCCACGTTGTAGGTAGTTTGGTTCAAGAGCATTTTTCTAGGCGTAAACCCCCCAGACTCCCACAATAGCACGGTATAACTAGAAAACAAGATGCTAAGCATTTTCCTTCTGGGAGAGAATTTGAACACGTAAATCTACCCCTATGGAGGCACATACATCTATATAGATTTACCCTCGGTTAAGTCCTGCCCCTCCTACCCTAAGTACGCGCAGTTGTCTCATCCCACCTTGTTCTCCCATTACCCTGATTGCAGCATTCTCGTCATAGTATCATAGTACAATTTTCTTACCATTCTTTCCCATTAGATTTCTTAAGATATTATGTAGAACGTATATCACAGGTCCTTTTACTATGCAGTGGATTTCCCAATGATCAATCTCCGGCAAATAGTGACATTTCGTGTCCCCTTCCCAGACTTGTACCCAAACTGTTTGCCTGATAACTGTTTCCCTGATGGTACTCTTATTGTAGCATTATTCAAATGACTCATAAGGTTGATATATCCTCTAGAAATCAGTTTATACGCAGTTTATACTTGTACGTTTAACTGGAGATTTGTTTGTTTTATTCAAGGTTTCATGCCTACAACAATGAAGTATTTTGAATTTCACAATGATCCAAAGATATTTTGAAATGCGTGGAATGAGATGACACTATTTTGACTTTTGGTATCATAAAACCTTTGGTAATGGTAATGGCAAGGGCGTAGGAGGACGCCAAATTCAGGGGAGCTGTAAATGTATTGCCCGAAATATCAAATAGTGCTGGAGAGCAGGCAGAAAAGTTGCCCGAATTTCCTATTGTTCTTCCAGAAAATTTGCTCGAGTGAAGCGGATTTCTGCAGAACTTGGGGGGCTGTAGCCCCCTGCCCCCCCCCCGCCTCCTACGCTTATGGGTAATGATGTTGTGATAGTATCTTATATTCATGTATAACTTACTAGCTTTATAGTCCATAACTTGCTTTTGGGAGATGACTAGGTTTCTGACATTCTTTCTGCACAATACTACTTTGAAGCTCACTTGATATACTTGTCAAGTTGATTTTGCACCGAGCTGTAGAAGAAAAGGCCCTGGAGGCTCAACCCCTTTTGCTTCTCATGGAGGGGCTGGGACCCAATCTCCTTTTGTGATTGATTTGAAATAACATGGATAGAAGGCGGCATATTAAAGGCTCTCACATATCTAGAATTAGGCTATATTTATATTCAAGAAGGGTGTGGTCCGAGGGTCTAAAAGGCAGGGCTTTACAACATTTTTCCATGCCCATAGTTCCCAATTGTCTTTACTTCGATATCATAAAAGCTGGTGCCATCACTTCCCATTTGGCATCTCATCTATACCATATTCCCTCTAAAGGACCCCGCAGTATTCTTTACAAATCTGAACTTTTGGTTGGGTGGATATGTGCAGATTTCACTCGAAATTGTTCAAGTTTTGTTACAAGCATGAAATTTGGCAGATATGTACATTTTTATATGTAATATGTTCTATAGGGCCAAGCAAAACAATGGGATTTTTCAAAATGGCGGCTACTTAAAACCGGAAGTGGTACCTCTATATTGTTATTTTCTTGATTTCAAACATAAAAATTTAGTAAATAGGCAGATTTTTACATGCTTATCAATATGTGATATGAAGCAATTCAAAAAAATTACATTTTTCAAAATGGCAGACATTTAAAACCGGGAGTGATACCATCTATATTGTTTCTGCATTTCAAACACAAAATTCAGCAGATATGCAGATTTTTGCGTATAACGTCCCATATGATGTCAAGAAAAATAAAAAATGTTGTGGAACACTTCTTAGATGGATGTTTATTTGTATGCACAATAAACTTGATCTTGTCTCCCTTTCTACTTAAACTTCCCCTCATTTTCTCAGTTTTTCTTTTGTTGGGACTTTGTTATAGGCCCTACGGCCTTTCCCCGGCATTACTTACTAGAAAAAAAATGCATTACCTGACAGATTTAGCAGGCATGCAATTTTTTACACGATTAAAAGTATGTTGTATGAATACAATCCATCATATGCACTTAAACACTGTGAAAATTGTTCCCAGCTTAAATCAGAAGTGCGAATTTCTGACTACACTTCCTCTCAAAACCTTCCTTTGTTTGCGAAAGCAAATAGTGCAATGTTTAGACTGCATTATTATTATAATTGATATCAGTAGTGCTAGAATGATTTATTGATTGACACTTGCTAAGTACATGTACGCATCATAGATATTCATTGAGTTAGTTATTGATGTGAGCCAGAGAACGAACAGCACCGATATACATATTTAGTATTATGCTTAGTCATAACTAAACATTACAACTGGCGACGGGGATCAACATTGTTGTTTCCCACACACAAGATGTTAGGTCATATTGATTTAGCACCATTGATGCCGTTTGATCCACACTGTGCTCCCAGCTCAATAGGCCAGCGCTGGCAGACATGGCAGAGGTGATTCGGAACATATCTCTGAGCCTTGAACATCAATAATACAACACAGCAACACGCTCTTCTTTTATATCAAGTCGGCCAAGCCACTCAGGAAATATTCGATACCATTTCCGAGAGCGTTGCAGATGATGATTACGCTACAGCCCTCGCGAAGCTTATACATATTTACTGCCAAAGAAAAATACTGACTTCGAAATTTTTCAGTTTCGACAAGCGAAGCAGGGACCAGATGAGACAGTATCCCAGCATGCAACACGACTACGTCAACTGGCAGCTCATTGTGACTTTGGTGATGTAGATACGGAAACCAAGTCCGCTATCATTCATGCACTGCGTCCAAGCGTCTCCGTCGATATGCTCGTCTTGAAGAACACTTGACCCTGACCGCGCTATCAGCAAAGGCTAGTGCATTAGAGACAAGTGAAAATCAAGCAGTTGGCATAGAGCAAACCCGCAAAAGCCGTCACATAGCTCACCACGGAAACAAGATCTACCGTGTGGCAATTGTGGTTTTGTGTATCCACATCATGGGCCTTGCCCGGCAAATGGTAAGACCTGCAATGTTTGCGGCAAGCGAAATCACTTTGCAAAAGTCTGTAGAACCATGAAGAAAACTAACTCTCAAGGAAAACACTTCCCGCATGTTCCAATCCTCCACCTCACAGAGGAACGTGATGAGCAATGCCCACACATCACATCCCCACCGTCCAGTCACGATGAATTCCTATTCACCTTAGCGCGTACATCTACAAAAGCACATATGGTGAAAGTAGAAGTCAAAATGCTGTTAAATACAGCTGCATCGACAGACAGCATAGACAAAGCGACCTTTGACATACTCAATGCAGTTAAGCCCATTGCATTAACAAAATCGCTTGTCAAGATTTTTGCGTATGGCTATTTCAATGGTATTCACTGGTATTCAATTTTGAAGTCGAGCTTCATATTGTTGAAAGCATACTCCCAGTTGCAGAAGCCGCTATACGCATTCCCTTTCACATGCGGCACACAGTGTCGGAAGCTTTGAATGAGTTAGAAATTCAAGATATTATTGAACGTGTGGATGTCCCAACCCCATACATTTCACCGTAAGTAGTAATTTCAAAGAAGGATGGAAGCGTCAGCCTGTGCATTGACATACATGTGAATACCAAACAAGGCCATAAAGAGGACCCATCACCCTAGTCCAACCATTGATGACCTGATTCATTTAATGAGTGGTGCGGCTGTGTTTTCTAAGCTTGATTTGAAATCAGGGTATCATCAACTGACACTAGCACCCGAACGTCGTTACATTACAACTTTTGCCATGCACAAAGGCCTGCATCGCTACAAGAGACTCAATTTTGGCACCAACACAGCCAGTGAATCTTTCAAAGTGTGATACACGATCAGATACGCGACATCCCTGGCGTTTTGAATGTAAGCGATGATGTTATTCTTGTCGGAAGAGATCAAGAAGCTCATGACACCGCCCTTAAATCAGTGTTAGAACCATTTGCAAAAGTTGGACTTAAGTTGAACTCAGAGAAATGCTTGTTCAATCAAAAGTCACGACCTTACTTCGGATTTGTTTTTTCTGATCAAGGATTGTCTCCTGACCCTTACAAAGTCAGATCAATAAACCACACTCCTCCGCCTACATCTGCTAAGGCAGTGCACAGCGTTCTAGGGATGGCTAGTTACTGTTCGAAGTTTATTCTCAATTTCAGCCATCTATTAGACCGCCTTAGAGAGCTTACCAAGAAAGATTTTGCCTTCGAATGGACAAGAAAACATGACAATGCATTCAAGCAGCTCAAGGCAGCTCTCACCAGCTCTATGGTTTTGTCATATTTTGACCCTAAGAAAGAGACTTAAGTCATAACTGACGTATCCCCGTATGGTTTATCTGCAATACTTACGCAAACAATGCCCGGAAAAGATGATCAGAAAGTTATAGCCTAGGTTAGCAGATCTCTCACACCAGTGGAAAGACGATTTTCACAAACAGAACATGAAGCGTTAGCGATAGTCTGGGCATTTAGAAAGACTACATCCGTATCTCTATGGAAGTTCTTTTACATTGTATACAGATTGTAAACTGACACGATTTGCTTAGGCCCATCGTGTTGTTTAGTTAATTTTGTGTATTACGTATAGGTTGTTTATATCGATTGGCATTCCCTTCTTGCACCACGCTTGTGGGGATTCCTCTCGCTTTTGTTTACGTTGTTCTTACGGAATCGCTGTAATTAGAAAGATTACCGCACTGCTATTTTCTAGGGTATACTCGTAGTGTAACTATAGAACATTATGTATTTTCCTAAACTGTTTTGCTGTATCATCGATTTAGTTAATTAACAAGTAGTATAAATAAAGTTTGCATTCTAGTAGTAAGTTAGTTAGAGATTTTCTAGGCTACTCTAAGTTAATCTAGATCGTGCTAGGCAGAGAGGGCCTAGGTTTCAGAAGAATACGTGGTTTTGCGTATTGCTTTCTGGTTTGAATTCAGTCGATAGTTTAGGCTAACTGAATAGTTCTTGCATAGAGTTTTAATAATTATTAAGTTGTTTACGGATATAAATTCTGCGTATTTCTGCCAAACGCTCGGGTCCGTGACAAAACCAATGGGACTTATTTTAAACAATCCGCGTTCAAAAACGTTAGCTAGAATCGAAAGATGGAACTTGCGATTGCAGAACTATTGTTTTCATGTAGTGTATACAAAGGGACTACAGAACCCATCTGATTTCCTATCAAGGCACGCTGCTGATGATTCTCTCATCAGCCAGCGTACGCAATCAGCCGAAAAGCACGTAAACTTTAACACCTCTCATACTATTACGAAAGCCATGACATTAGATGAAAGTAGTGGAAGTGACCTCAGTGGACGCCACTCATGCACAGTTTACATTCACTGTGATGCGGAGGCAGCTTCAGCATTCTCCAGAGCGAAGGGCGATTAGCAACATTTTTGTGCTGAGGCTCGGTTATGAGTTCGTTGTTGTTGATCAGAAGGTGAGGAGGCTCCGCAGGACTGTACTTCTAATCGGTGGGATTTCGTGTTCACAAAGCCCCCCCCCCCTAGTTATTCATCTAGTTCTACAGCACTGAATGTATGTACAGGAAAAGA
>WIPJ01002781.1:98694-116805 GCA_018155075.1 Cassiopea andromeda | reverse complement strand
CCCTACCCTTCAATGTCTTGATTCTATGCTACCTGCCAAAGTTTACACTTACAGTTACAATATTATTGCACTAATCACTTACATCAATTTTGAATTCTCACTAGACCTTTCAGGTTGCCCATACTGTGTCTGCAATGCTACCCCCTTCCTGATTTAACATTACCTATCGACCTAACAATCTTTACAAACATCACCTAGTGCACTTCTATGCATACTCAATTCTATCTCATTAGTTATGATATATAAGCTCTATATTTACCCGTGTTTTCTTATACATTCATTATTTCCCTCCCCCACAATATCAGTTGCAGAGTAACAGAGACAAAAAGTTGACACCTTTTAACATCTGCATCTATTATTTCCACCAAGGGTCACCAACCATTTTGAACTTACAGGCCAGAGTAGACGGCTTTGTATGCATTCCATCCAGATCACATTGTAGTTGAGGCTGACTCTGGCCCCAAAACTGAGGGTTGATGAACCTTGGTGAAAAATAAACAGTAATCTCTACACCAGGAAATTCTTCACAAAAAATAAAACATAATGAGGTAAAAGGAGACAAGCAATAGGGCATATTCATGGCAGCCACTTATGCTCTGCAGTTAAGTTCCAGGAGTTTTCCAGGCATTTCCAAGGACTTCCTATAAACGTCAATGGAAGAGCCTTGATCAAAAACATAAGTTAGAGTTCTATTTTTTCTATTTAATGCAACATTTCCAGAGTTTCCATTTCATTTTCATTTCATTTTTTAACAACTAAGGGAAGGGTAGCCCTTCAGTTCAAAAAGAACTGATTTACAAGGGGCCCTCCCATAAAATAATTACAAATAAATTAAATTACTCTAACATTATGATCATAATTTACAATTTATAAAATAGTAATAATATTTAGCATCAAACAAAAAATATTTAACAACCCTAACTTATTTTTTGAAAAGAGTTTAGGGAAGATGCTTGCTTTCACTCAGCTGTGAGGCCATTCCACAACTTTGCTCCCCTGAAAGAGAAACACTTTTGCCCATTTGATGTCCTTTTCTTTGGTAGCCTCAGGTCTGCCTCTGTGCTATGCAAGTTGTAGAAAGAAAGTTGGGAATTTCTTATAAAATGTTCAGACAAGTATCGAGGAGCCAACTCATTGAGGGATTTGTAGACCATAGTCTGAGTCTCACTTTCAATAAGCTCTTCAATGGTCTTCCACCCCAACCCCTCAATGATTGGCCCACTGGGGGCATCAAAACTGCTACCTGTTACAATTCTGGCAGCTTGATTTTGAAGCTTTTGCAACTGGTTTACTTCTGTTTTGCCAGCACAGCCCCAAACAGAACAGCAGTATCGAAAATGAGGTGCTACAATGCCTCTGTAGAGGGCTATAACGGTTTCCATTGGCAAGAAGGAATGAGCATATTTAAGAAATCCTATTGCCCTAGAAACCTTACTAGAAATTGATTGGATTTGTTCTCTCCAGTCAAGAGAACAATCAATTACAACACCGAGGTATTTAGCTTTTGTAGTGTCTTGCAGTTCATTTCCACAGATTTTCAGATGCAAGGTTTCATTTCTACTTTTAAGTGTATTTTTTCTCTGCCTAGTAGAAAGTAGCATGGAGTGTGTTTTTGTAACATTCAAGTTTATTACCTTGCAACCAAGTGTCTAATTCTTTAAGATCCATATTAATGGCCTCAATCAGCTGAGTCATATTACTGGACTGGTAGCAAAGACTAGTATCATCAGCATACATGGATATAGTGGACTGCTTGATAGCTTGTGGAAGATCATTTATGTACAGAATGAAAAGCAGGGGACCAAGACAGGAGCCTTGAGGTATACCTATATCTATGTCCCCAATATCAGATTCGGCTCCATTGAGCATACAAAACTGTTTACGGTTTGTAAGGTAGGATTTGAACCAAGAAAGCTCACTTTGTTGGACACCATAAAGCATAAGCTTTTCTAAGAGAATTTGGTGGTCAACAGTATCAAATGCTTTTTTGGGGTCAATGAACACTAGGCCCACAAGTTTACCAAGATCAAACCCATTATACCATTCATCAGTGTTTTTAAGCAAACATGTTGCAGTAGAATGATGTTTTAAAAATCCTGACTGATCAGGAGAAAACAGACTATTTTCATTCATATACTGGTATAACTGGTCAGCAATGAGTTTTTCAAATAGCCTTGAGATGACAGGTAAAATAGAAATTGGTCTATAATTAGATTTAATTTCCTTGTCTCCATCCTTGAAAACTGAAACTATCCTTGCTATTTTCCATGCATCAGGAAACTGACTAGTTTCCATTGATGAATTAAATAACAGAGCAAGTGAATTTTCAATGAAGGGCAGTGCAAGTTTTAAAAAGTAGCTGGAGATGCAGTCAGTCCCAAAGCTCTTTGCAGTTTTTATCTTAGCAAATGCATTCCTGATGTCCTGGATTGTAATAGTTTTGAAATAAAATCTGGCCTTTTTATCATTTACTTCACAATTACCACATAAAAGAGGATTAGGAACTGGGTCAATATCATTAGCAAGATCTTAACCTATGGAGCAAAAGTAATTATTCATTGTATACGAAATGTCCTTTTTGTTAACAATTTCCGAGTCTAATTCTTTGAGACAGTCTATGGTACTTGACTTTGACCTCTTATTTAAAAGTTCATGGACTGTTTTCCAAGTTTCTTTCATGTTACCTTTACATGCAGAAATCTTAGAAGTGTAAAACTGCTTTTTCAGTTTACTGTTCAGCGCATTGACCTTATTACACATGTGACGATAAGAGTCCATAAGAATTATGGATTTTGTTTTGACAGCTCTTTTTTTCAGCTTATCCCTTGTTTTCATTAGATTCTTAAGGTCTTTATTTATCCATGGGCAGTATTTCTCTGAGACATGCATTTCAATTAATGGAGCATGTCTGTCTATGATAATAGAAAACAAATTTGACCAATCATTTACAAGGACATTAATATCATCTGTTTCTAAGAGCATTTGTTCCCAACATATGCCAGCAACATCAGCCAAGAATGCCTCTTCATTGAAATGTTTCATTTTGCAAGTTTTGATCATTTTATGGCCTTTTTCTACTGCTCCATTGAATTTCCGAATGCAGTAAACCATGTAGTGATCGCTTAAAGAAACATCATGAACAACGGATATGGCAATGTTTCTGGCACATGTTGTTGCAATGTGGTCAATGATAGTAGCTGAGGTATGAGTCACCCTGGTTGATTCTACAATTAGCTGTTTGAAACTAAATAAATCATAGAGAGCTCTGATGCATTTAGCATCACAGTTGGCAGACTGATTGGTAAGCTTAGTAGAAAGATCACAGTTTGTGTCACCAAGGAGAATCATCTCCTTCTTCTCCTTATCCAAGTATGAAAGAACCCTCTCAAGTTTAATGTAGTTGTCGATTCCCTTGTTTGGAGGCCTGTACCAGGCTACTATTAGAAAAGATTTGCATCTAGGTGGCTCAACCTCAATACAAATAAGTTCCAGATCATCTTTAGAAACATCGTTTCGAGGTTTGTATTTGATGGAATCTCTAATATAAACAGAGACACCTCCACCATTGCAAGTTCTTTCACAATGTACCTGGTTGTATCCAGGGACTTTGGTCAGATCAATAGGGTAATCCTTATCAATCTTAGTTTCATTCAAAGCAATTATATGGATCCCTAAGTCTCTTAAAAGCGCCTGAATCTCATCAAAGTGACCACGGAGACCATTTACATTCAGGGATGCAATTGCCATGCCTTTTTTAAAACCAAGATGTTGATGATTCAACTTACTCAAACTGAGAGGTCCTGTAATAGAGCAAGCATTTTCCCTAAGTGCTTTACCCACTTTGTATATGAGAACAGATATTATGTAAGAATAGTTGCGCACCCTCAGGACTTAGATGCAAGCCTTCATGGGCAAGGTGCCGAAAGGCAATGTTCCCATGATCTATGTAGTTGAAGCCCTGAGCCCAACAATATGCTCTTAGTGCATTGTTGGTCTCAACTATTCTTGCATTCAATGTAGTGTCATCTTTTCTTAAAAATATAGAAGAAATACTTATATGAATGCTATCTTTCAGGCGTATATAGTGTTTTGCTGCAGTGTCTATGCTCTTAACAATGGCTTTCGGAGCTCTTGATTTCACGTCATTGCAGCCAGCATGTATGATGATTTCTTCTACATTGGCTAGCTCCTTATCCACAAATTCTGCTTGTCTTGGAATTAATTGATGACTCTGTAGACCACCAATACCATTAGCCTTGCCATTTGGCAAAGGTTGTTTGTGAAGGCACTTGACATGCGAGTCCCCTATTACAATTGTCCTCCTTGCATTGTTGCTTTTCAGTTTCTTATTTTGATTTCTGCCATCAGCATGAGGAGTTCTAGATTGCTTACCAATTTTAAAGACAACCACTAAAGCTATAACTCAGGGGTGGGCAACATATGGCCCACGGGTCAGGTTCGGCCCCTGAAGGGATTTTGACTGGCCCGCCGGCTGTATCCGACCATACATTGTAATGTGGTGGCCCGTGGCCTTAGCTACGGGAAAGATTAAGATTAATAAATAGTAATAATTAAATTATTAACGCAAGTTACGCTTAACACAAGTCTGTGACTCATAAGTATACACGTGGCTGATACGCGTGTAAAGGCTAGCGTCGATCCTCACTGAAAGAATCGATTCCCTAACTCTTTAGGAAGAATCGAATAGTCGACTTCGATTCTGCCCATCTCTATTGTAAACATTGCCTACTACTGGGTAACAAAGTGACTGTTAGTTATCCTTACATTGTTATCAGTGAGATTTAAATGTAGAAATTACATTTTACACAAATTGGATTTAATTTTAACCATGGAATTTCGCAAGAAACGTACAGTTGACAGTGAGCATCGAGCATTTAACAAAGATTGGGTGCCGAAGTATTTCTTTAGAGAGATTGACAATAAAGGAGTATGTTTGCTGTGTAATCAAAGTGTCGCTGTGTTGAAAGAGTACAACATTAGTCATCATTAAGCAACAAAACATGGAAACTATGGCAATAATTTATCAGAAGCGGAACGGCAAACTAGAGCAACAGAACTGGATAGAAAACTTGCAAGGCAGCAAAACGCGTTAGTAAAAAGCACATTGGCCCAGAAATCCTCCACTCATGCCAGCTTTATGGTCTCATACCACATTGCTAAACAAACCAAGCCATTCAGTGATGGTGAATTTATTAAAAAGTGCATGCTCGATGTAGCTGATCAAGGCTGTCCAGAAAAAAGACAAAAGTTTGAAGAAATGAGTTTATCGAGAAGAACCCTGGCTTGCCGCATTGACACAATTGGAGAAAACCTGACATCACAATTGAAAGGACTTGTACCTTCATTTCAACTGTTTTCACTGGCAATGGATGAAAGTACTGACGTCGATGATACTGCACAGCTTCTCATCTTTGTACGGGGCATTTCAGAAAACTTCGAAATCACTGAAGAATTGCTTTCTATGGAATCAATGAAAGACACAACAACTGGAGGAGATATTTTTGAATGTGTGGAAAATGCATTTCGTACAATGGAATTACCATGGCAGAAAATGGTCAGTGTTACTACGGATGGTTATCCATCATTGACAGGAAAGAATGTTGGTCTACTGAGGAGACTAAGTGATGGTGTTGCAGAAGTCGATTGCACCAGGAAATTAATATTTCTACATTGCTTAATACACCAGGAAGTGTTGTGTAAAAATGTGCTTGACATGAGACATGTTGTGGATCCAGTTCTAAAGATTGTTAATTTCATTAGGGCGAGAGGTCTAAATCACAGACAGTTTACCAAGCTTCTGGAAGATTGCGACTCAGATCACAGTGGTGTTCCGTATGATACAGCTGTACGCTGGTTGAGTGTGGGGAAAGTTCTGAGACGTGTCTGGGACCTAAAAACAGAAATCTTACTATTTTTGGAGATTAAAGGGAAAGATAAAGAATTTCCTCAACTCAAACAATCAGAATGGCTGTCAGATTTGGCATTTGCAGTCGATCTCTTTGAACATATGAATGAACTGAATACCAAACTTCAAGGGAAGGGCACTTTTGCTCATGAAATGTACTCAATAGTGAAGGCATTTAGGGTAAAGCTAAAACTGTTTTCTCACCAGCTCAGTCAGAATATCACAACACACTTTGCAACACTTGCAACTATGGCCCAGCCAATGATGCCAACTGACAAGTACACCAATATAATATCTACACTGGATAATGAATTTGGTAGTCGTTTTGCGGACTTCCAAAAACTTGCTGATGAATGTGACATTCTCTCGTCACCGTTTACAGCTGACTTTGAAAAAGTGCCAGATGTTGTACAACTGGAACTGATTGATCTGCAGTGTGACTCTACCCTGAAAGAGAAATTCCAGTCTGAAAGCATTGACAAATTTTATGCATCACTGAATGCATCCAAGTTTGTCAACCTGAGAAAGATGGCCATGAAACTACTCGTTCTGTTTGGGTCCACATACATTTGTGAACAAACATTTTCGATCATGAACATTAACAAGACCAACCTCCGTTCAAATCTAACTGATGTTCATCTGCAGTCTTTACTGAGAATTTCTACATCAAACATGCTGCCAGAATTCAAACAGCTTACTGACAAGTTTGAGCGGCCACAACTGTCTCATTGGCTTCAGTAGCTATTGAAGTACAATCAGTACATTATAATAAATTTATTAGTACTTTTTAATCTCTATTCGTTGTAAAGCTTAAAGTTTACAACTTTACATTAAACACGATTTATTACTTTATTTCTTGCATTAGTCACTTTTAGTGAATAAAATGTGATTAAGATATTGAATACTATTGATGTAATAATCCGGCCCACCAATAACTTCATTTTCCTAAATCTGGCCCACCAACTGGAGAAGTTGCCCATCCCTGCTATAACTGATGTAGTAATGAACAAATACACTTGATTACTGTTGCTATATGGCCTTTTTTATTACTGAGCATATGGCTCTTCATTGAGTGCTCTTCTAGCCTTAGATTCTAAGTTAGAAAGACTATATTTTTAGCCCTTCCACAAAACTAAAGAGAATCTTCTTTTTCCTTTACTTAGATGCATCCTGCCATTCATTCAGCATCTCTCTGACTAGCTTGTCAGTGGCTTGCACTATCTTAAGTAGTCATGAAGATTGAGCAAACACATTGTCATTTATGGGATTACAGGAGAGGAGATCTGTCTTGCTTTTTATAGCAGTTACTGACAAAAGGATTGAAAAAGTTCATCGGTACATTCAATGTTTTTCATCTTGCAAACCATTTTCTTTGCAATGGAGCCTCCAATGTAGAAAAGGTCATTATTTTTTTGCAACAAGTGAATGACTGTAAAATGGTGATGAATATCAGGATCAACTGCTGAGCTATTTTCAGCAGACTCTTGAAATACATTATTGGAAGGTTTAAAAGAATCTTCATCTATATCAGTACAACTACCCATTCCTAAAGCATCTATATTTTTCTGTAGGAAAAGTGCATATTTCAATTCTGAGACAATGAATTATTGTGTCAGCCAGCGATCCCATATTTTACTGAAAATATTTACACTGATTATTACATGAATCCATATCTCAAAATATATTTAGATGGATCATTCTGTTTGTTCAACAGATCTTTAGTTATGGCTTTGTATTAGAATAACCTTTGTTGAAGTAATAAAGCCAACAGCCAATTTTGTTCTTCTCTCTTTTAAATAATAAATAATCATCTTGATCATTTACATTCACAAGATATGGTAAAATTTCCTACATGTACAATCTTTGCATATACAGTGGTTTCCTTTTGACTAATTTTTGCTGCCTTTCCAAGTTTATTTCTGCTGTTAACAATATCAATCAAGTTCATTCTTTGTAACAAAAAATGACTTTTGAAGCACTACTATCAAAAATATGGAGTTTTCACAGTTGCAGCAGCAATTACTTTCTTGTCATATGAGAAGAAATTAATTGTTGCTGCAACTGAAGTGCTTGAATGTGGCCAGCAACTCTCATCTTCATTCTGTAATTTTGCCACTTTAGGTGTATCCTTGTAACTTGATTCAAAAATGTAAACATCTTTTGCTTGAGCCTGGTGCAATTTTACAATGAAGCCCTACTTGATTGTGTCATTATTATGAATCTTATGCATTTCCTGCTAGTTTATTCAAATGTCATGCATCTAATCTACCAGTTTAATCAGGTAGACAATTTTCTTCAATAAGTGCTTCAATACTCAAAAACGCTGCAGATGGTTCATAAACAAATCCTCCCCCATTCCATCCTCTCAACAGTACCCTTGATGAGCTATATGAATGTGAATTAGGTCTACATTGCATTTGGAGTAGTAGTAGGCCCACATCAGCGCTAGCTGACATATAGTGGAGTAACCTGTGTTATGAAATAGATTATGCATGTATCTATGAATGGTCATACTATGTTTACATTTATCTTTTCTCTAAAGCATATTTGAAACAACCATCAAATTTTCAACATATTTTGCACCTATTCAGTTTTTCACTGAATGATGAATTGTGCTTCATTAGAATCCTAAGAGAAACATATATTTGTAAAGCTCTATCCTATTACTTTTCAAGTATTGGCCAAATTATAATGAAAGCCATTGTGTTAATGTACTCTCAAGTGCCAAATAAACAGAGTGTCCTAATAAACAGAGGCCTTGGATAAACTCTAAAACTTAATAAAGGGGGGTTTGGAAATTGAGAACTGACTTAAATGGTTAGAAAATGATGGAAAGCGCAAAAACAGGTTTTCACAAAGCATAGAGCTAAAATAGATACAAAATCATTCTATTTTGCTTTGATTATTTGGAGCGAATAGTACTAACAATGAAAGGAAGTAAAAAGAGGGATTCGTAACATAGTCAGTTTCCTTAACATTAATAAACCTAACCCTAACCGTAACCCTAATGGAAAAGATCAAAAAATTAATAAACGGGGGGCCATTTACTTGGCACCTGAGAGTACTACCGAGCCAATATCTAGGACATGAAAAATTCTAGGACCATACCTACAAAGCAATAAACCTTCTGCTTTACATTGTATGGTAGGCTTACACCATCAAATAAAATGTGAAACAAAGATGTTGTAAAATATTCTTGTGTGTACTTTTACTTACTTGTGGAAGTTTAATTTTTGGTTCACATTTTTGCTTGCAGAACAAGGTTTTGGGATTATTACAATTCCATAATGAGCGCTTAAAATTTTGGAACCGCTACACAATGCACATCTCTGTCAATTGTTTCTAAGTTTTTCGAAGGGTAAACATAGCGCAAAGGTGCAGCTCAAGTTAACATATTTGCCAACAGCATTGCTACGACGTTTTCTCAAAGTTTTCAATAGTAAGAAGATTCACGCGTTGTTTAACTTTGGCGCTCTATACCTGCCATCACATGTTGCTAAATTGCTCACTTCTCTCATTGGTCCATAAAACAAAGGATGACGTAGAGAAGATTTCTCTATCCACCAATTTGCTGTTTCTTGTGAGTATCCGGAAGAGCAAGAGGATAGGTCACCTGCAATTGCTAGTGTTAGATTTCCTTAAAAAGGGGTCAGTTTTATCAAGTATGTAAGAGAGGGGAGACCTCTGGAAAGGGTCTCCCCTCTTACACGTGAAGCTGGCAGGGTGCCAGGGTTCAGCTCTTCTTCTTCTCTAAGAGGAGCTTGACCCTTTCCTTTTTCTGTTTAATTTAAAAATAAAATCGCTTTAGCTGCACAAACAACTGAGTTTGATAAAACAAATATTTGTTTCTACTTGTCCAGCACTAGTATTTCCTTCAAAAATGTGAATAAACATCCAAGGACCAAAACAGATTTAATGGTCTATACATGAAAGGTTGATAAACTAAATCATACTAAATGGTTTATTTTGAATAACAGAAAGACAAAAATCATAAAGCCTCCTCTATAATCTAATACTGGTGTTGCCTGTCCTAGTTTGTGATAGCTATCAAAGGGGGTTTTTGTAGGAAGTAATAAGCAGCATGATGCATCAAAAACAATTAGGATTAGTATTTACAAATATTGAAGAAATTGTTTTGAACAACGGTTTCACATTTACATGTTTAAGCATGATTGATGGACAATCGGAAGAAGACTGATTCATTATACATCTTCTGATGAAAGTTGCAAATCAAAAACAGAACAAAATATCTAAACGTTAACAGCATATTACATGCCTATATATTATCTTATGCATGAAATTTTCTGTTTTTTTTCAGGAGCTATAACTACTACTAGGGTTAATCCTTATGAGTATGTACCTTGCTACTTGTTTGTCTTAACATCATTTTGAATTTGTAGGTCATGTGTCTATGAGCTATACAAGTGGTTGGTAATGTTTGTTATAATCAATTGAAATCAAGTCTTGAATGGAAAGTGAATGTTTTGAATGATTGTAAGAAATCATTTCTTTTTCAGAGGTCACAAATGACTTTTTTGGTGAAAAAGTTTAGTATGTGATGTCTCAAAATGACTGAACAGGAAAGAAAACTCTTCCTACAATTATCTTGATGCTGATGTGCATGATACAATTATCTTGATGTTTTATTGGTGGGTGAGAAAGTTGCCAGATCTGTATGGATCTGGATTTTTGTTAGCGACTCATCAAGTTCTTTAAACATGAAATATAAAACAACTATCTGTTATTTCTTCCAATCTGCACAACTAACAAATTTAAGCAATTAGTTGGCCCAGCATGCAGTAACTGAACAGTTATGAGTGATGTTTTTCTCCATCATTTGTGTTTAAGCCCCCATTTCTTGTAAGGCATTTTCTATATTTCAATCACGTGGGGGAATTTAAATTTTTAGCTGTTGAGGTAGAGATTTCTTGTCATTGAAGTAAATTCTATTCCTTATTTTGCTTTACTGCACTGAGTATTTGAAACTTGATAAATGATTTTAGTCTTCAAGGTGCAATAGTCCTTATTCCAGAATATAAGCTTTGAGCAGCCAAACTAGCAGATATTTAAATGAAGAAATTAAAACCTATCCATATGAAATTATTAATTTATAGGATTTGTTAACTTTTCTATGCATGAATGAAAGATTTTTTTAATGGAAATATCTTCATTTAGCTAATACAGTACATCAGTTGATGTAGATGTTTTCCAATATGTATCAAAGATTTAAAATCTGCACAAATAAATAAGTGCTTACCAGTGGTACCATGTCTCACAGAGATCACACATTATTGTGTTGGCATGTTCTGGGCAATTGCATATTGGACAAAACCAGTCCTTCTTTAATTTTTCAACTGAATGCAAAAAAAACAAGCATAAATTGTAACCTCTGAAGTCTTGAAGATAAGATGTAATTTAGATTTAACCTAACAGTATTCCAAATCCTTTAAAATCAAGAGCAGTAAACAGATAAGTTGTCAGAAGGTAAAGATAATCTATAATTCTTGTTAATCTTACAGCATTCACAGGTTACAGAAATAAGTTGCTTGGGCATAACCTAGCCATTATAGTGACAGAATGTTAGTGCAAACTGCTTATGACAATGATTGTTCTTATTGGATGCTTGATTAGCAAAGCAAGCCAGCTTTGCTTTGATATGGTAAATTTTTCAAGCTTAATTCTGCCTTGACATGGTCACACTTCACTCAATATACACATTTCCATTCATTTTACTACTCCTTTCATCTTAACGAGTTGACTTTAATTGTTTGTAATACTATGCAAATATGCTTTATGTGCCATGAAAAGATTCTATTTTAAAAAATGTCTTGATGATGATTGCAAGTGATAACTTACATAGTACAGCAACTTTTTTCCATGCATTTGTAGTAAATACCTGTTGCAAGGCATCAGTATCTGTATTAACTAACAAAGGATGTGGATAGTTATCATGGATTATAATGTCCTCCACATCTAATAAACGTGCCATGTCTTTCTCATCCAAGATGTTCTTCCTTACTCCCAACTTTTGCAATATCTTCTTTGATACTAAAAATTTAGAAAGTAACATTCAGATGTGTCAAAGAAATATCAACCCTTAAAGCAACATTTTCACATTGAAATATTATGTCCTCCATTTGTAAAGATACAATTAGGAGCTGCTTTTGGCACCCCCTGGAACTTTTCAAATATATGGATCAAAACTATGCATTTAATCAATATGAATCATTGTCTGTTTTTGTACTAATATATCTATTAAGTATTAATAACTGGTTACTTCTACTCATATTCTTGATACCTTATTGCCAAGACTATGATAAACATTGGGTTACCTTTTACTTTTTCATATTTGGCTATTGCAATGTCTGGCAAATTGAAAGCATCATTGCTCAATTTTGCCTGTTTTGTTTAAAAGAAAAGCTATTTTCAATGCTTGCAAGATATATCTCACATACGACAAATACTAAAATACCCTTACTCCAACAAAAAACTATTACATGTCAAATATTTCACCTCCCTCCCCCAAACTCCAGTTGTCAGTCCCATAAAACCTTGGCTGTTGTTTTGATTGTTGTAATCCTTGACAAAAAGTCCGCAAAAGCGAGCCTCTACCTGAAATAAAATCTCGTAATGGATAGAGAAACCTTCTCTACGTCATCCATTGTTTTATGGACCAATGGGAGAAGTGAGCAATTCAGCGATTTAGCAATATGTCTGCCATCTTGGATTTCCTATGTTGCCACGCATCACATAATCATATCAGCTTTTACCATTCCAATGATCTAAAACAGCACAAGAGCAAACTGCGAAGTTACATGCAAAAAGAGTGTTTCCTGTTCCTTGGAACATGAACTACAGCAAGAAACATCACACGAACAATATAATTCTGGGTGGATATGAACAATCTGATACCCACTACTAAATATACACAAATTATATACTATATGAAATCCCTGGGCGGTACTCACTAAATATAGACAAATAATATACCATATAAAAGCCCTCCTTCCATGCGTACTGAATATGCAAGAAAATTCTAGGTTTTCCTTAGGGGAGGGAAGCTACAACTAAAACACAACTCACCAAAATCCTCGCATTGGCCTTGTATTTCAGGGGTCGCGGCACGAGGATTTGAGTGGGGGGGCCAGAAATTCGATAAAATTTGAAATCTGCCCCACTATGCTTGGATGACAGATAAAATTGTGCGTCCCAAAGAGCTTTTGATACCCCCAAAAGCAGCCCTTTATACCTCAAATTATGAACAAAAATTTATAAATACATACTAACAAAGAACAGTAAAATACACACGCGCAAATTTCATCTTAGCAAAAAGTGGGGGGGCCAAGGCCCCCCGGCCCCCCCGTCGCCGCGACCGCTGTATTTACATGCCTTTTTCATCAAATAATCTCCCAGTAATCCTCGGTATATCCCAACGATAAAGCTCTATCAACTTAGTCTTTTTCTCTTATTCAACTGCATTATGAAACAACCAAGTATAAGATCACTTGTCTACAATATAGCTTCTCCCTTGATTGCAGTCTTATGCTTCCAAAATCAGTGGTATGAGGAACGGAAAGGGGATGCGTTGTACTGACCCCCTTGCACCAAAGAGCCCCATGATGACTAAGTGTTTTCTAACAAAAATTTTTATCAGAAATGACAAAAATCTAAGAAAAAGTCTTTATGACAATTACAAGACTCACACATCAAAGTTAAGTCTTTTTGTTGGCAGAAGATCAATTTTCGTCTTTTTTACATTCAAAATTGTAAAGATAGACTTCAAATTCCAGTAGGTTTGATGAGGAAAGAAAAGGTTTATTTCTGTTTGGCAAGTCTTTTTCAGTGAAAGTTAAGAAAATCATATGAAAATCTCAGGCTCTATTTGACGAAATGGTTAAGAAAATTGAAGTTCTGGCAAAATGGTGGTCGTCTTATCAAAAATGTGTATGCAGCCTTAATAGCTTTAGAGTTGCAATTTCATTATAATTTCATCGTCCTTCAATACCCTAAGGTCCCAAATAAATGACTGTCCTATCAAGCCACTGGTCACAAGCTCCTCCGGTTGGCCCCGTACTTGTAAGGTGCATTTGCAATTTCAAAACATTGAAAATGAACATGGTCATGTCACTTACATGTTGGTAAATTCGCCTCTTCCAAAATCGAATTATTTTCAACACTACCTTTGCCGTCTTCTTCAATAGAGCTTCCATTTACTTCTAGAGATTACTTCTCACTTCTCGATATTTCTTCTTCCCTGCATATGCCATCTTTCTCGCTAACCACTGGTGATGCTTCCGAGAATCCAAGTCTTTTCCTTTTGCGACGAGTTGAACGGATTCTCGAAATACGAACATCGCTTTGAATTGAAAGTTTGACATGAAGTCTTCAGCATTACGATCAGTTTGGGAAGGGATGGAGATGAAAGTAGGGGAAAATGAATAACTCCTATACAGAACGATAGGCAAGTGTAGAGGAAATAAAACATCTGACAGGTAGCGAAAAAATTTACAAACTAATTTCGAAAAAGCCCTTAAAAATCTTCAAAGAGAATGCATACAGCTAACTTGACTGGCGAAGCTAATCTTTGAAGGTCTCAACTGCTTTCAACTTGTTTGAAAATGAACTCTCATATTTTACGATATGACACAAACCATTTACATCGAGGTCCTCAAAAAAATAATCCAAGTCATGAAAGCAAAGATTTTCGGATGACTTTTTCAAAAGAGAGGCAAGCTCTTCTTTCTACAAATAAAAAAATAATTACGCACCACAGAAACCGAACCAATACATAAAAATTTTTATTAAAATACGCGATAGTGCGTCACACACTACTTCAAAAGAATTAATGTGTCATCATGCAATTGGCAAGTCTTTTAAACGCAATTCTGGAGAAAATTCATGAAAAACTTCTCATAAAATGGAAACTTAGAAACAAAGCAAAAATGAAACCTTTGAATCTCTTTCAGCCAAAAGGGCCTCTTTCTTTTCTGTTGATAAACTTCATAAATACATGTTTAGGATGTAATTAAAATCAGGGACAGCAAATTCACTGCTACTGCCTTCGCCGCTGTCATCTTGAAAAGGCCCTCTTTTGCAATGGATTTCCTCCATGCTTTCACCGGGTCTGACGAATAGCCAACCTCAACAAGCATTGCAATCAGGTCATGTTTGCTTCGATTCTCTAAAATAATTCAAATTTCAAGTAAATATCCAATACAACCATTAAAAAAATTAAGTTTTAGAAAAATTTCAATTGAGAAATTAATCACAATAGCGAGGTAAATATATATCTTCTGCGGTGTAATGCGGTCAGATGAGGCAACATGACCTCTCTAACTTCCTACGTTCTATAAGATGGGGGAATTTCCAAAACAATTGGCCAATTTCTATTTCTCAGTAGTTTTATGCAGCCATTTCATGTTATCTGTCGCTTTTACTTCCAAAATGCTTTTCGAATTATGGAGCTGCCACGAATGGCAGTTTCCTTAAGCAAAATTTTCTCGGGTGCACCTCGCAGAAAGTTGCCCTTACACCAAAAGTAAAAACATAGGTGCATACTAATTGCAATCTTTCAATCTTCTCTGCAATGAACCTCACTTGGTTTTCTAGTCTGGAGACTTCTGCTTCAATCATACCTCCTAGGAATGTCTTTGGATCTCTCTACTTACTTCCTCTCGTGTCAGAGTAAAAACTCTTTTAGTGTGTCTTCAGCTCAAACACGAAAATATATACGGAGATGCTTAATGTGCTAAGATGCGTCTAATTGGCCCCAAGTGTGACCCATTGAACTAAATGAAAGGACTGGAACGATAATCCTATTGTTTCAACACGTGGCCGGATGGCTGAATCATTGATAGGAACAATCTCATCACGGACCAAAGTGCCAATAAGTTTCCTTGGTTTTGGTTGTAAAAAATTGAATACACTGTGATGAAGAGAAGAACCAGAGAAAAATTTATGTCACATTTCATCGGGAACTTTTTGCTCAAGACCCAGACTGAGAGCCATCAAATCACCAAACTTTGAATAGGCCTATCAGAAAATCACTTCAATCTGCATCTTCTTCACTGTAGGGCTTCTTTTGTGTGGTGACCTGACAGTTAGCATTACCACATGCAGATTCTTAAAGTGCTTGTGCATCGAAAATTTCGAATATTCTTTTTTAGCTAAAATCGAAGCTTTGGTCTTCCAATGCATGAAGATCATATTTTTTTGTTCTTGCTGGCGAGAAAGGTGTAGAAATTAGCGCTTGTTTTGAGGCACTAGGCGCGAATTTTGATAGCCATTGCGTGACGTCATAACGAGGATCAAACCTAGTGCATTCTTTAGGCCTATATCAGTTGACAAACAAAGCGTAAGAAAGCCTCTCGTCTTGGCGTGCTACGGCTCATTAAAATGGCAAAAAGTGACAGTGAATCGTCATTTTATGATGCAGCTACTGATTACCAATTAGAAGATGATGGCAATGATGACCGTGTGCTTGCACAGCCAGGTATAGATGCAAGCCACAGAGAGCCACTAGCTGACGATTCGGATGCCCAAGATAAAGAAAATGTTGAGGCCAGTGGCCCCGATGGACTGCTACCACAACCTCTTGAGGCTTGATTTGAGAGGCTAATCTAAGTGCAGGAATGGTGAGTACCAGTATCTGTTACGTATAGCAGCTCATAGCTTGTCATATTTTGTAAACAGTCACTTAGGTCCTATAAGCAAAGCGTTAAAGCTGTACAACATGTAGGGTAATGGCTTCTGCGTTAGATGAAGTAGAGTTTGCATTGACTAGAGTCTTCTAATTTACTCTTTGATCTTCTAGGCCAACTTATCTTTTTCTGATAGAATACAATTCTTTTTCCAGAACTGGACATCTGGAACAAACAGTATTAGGGCTTGCGAACATTTCTTCCTCCTCCATATCACGGATAGCTCATGAAAGGACTTGAAATACATAGCTATGGCATTATAATTTTCCTTTACGAGTAGGCCATTTCCAATCTACCAAATCAACACACTTCCCTGCTCTGTTTTCCTCAACGTTGTTAATTGCTACTACTTGACCACGGTCTAAAAACAAACACATAGACAAGTCTCACCTGTCTTTTAGCTCTATCTGTCAGTGACTGATCAATGGCATCTGCTGTGTCTGCCAACGATAAATCAATCAACAGCATCTGGCTTTAGCTTCCTTTTCACTTCAATTTTGGCAGCGATTTCCTGATTCTTCGTCAAGCAGTTCACATCGAAATGGTCAGAGTAAAGAAAAGACGAGTTGGTGTTGCTCCACTTTGGCCTATGTCTTTGCACAAACCTGACCCAAGCTTGGTGTCTTTTCCTGTTTTTTTCCTTGAGTGGAAACGTATGAACGGATTTCCCTCTGTATACTGACCATTTTTGCAGCTTATTCCGTTCGGGAGACCAGCCACACAGTACCGTCCTCCACGGCGTTTGCAGGACTTGCTAGTGGAATCCATGCTAACAAGCGATCAAAATGTTTTGCGTACTCGTTATGACATCATGCACAGTAGCTAGAATTCGCATTTGAAATGCCAAAATAGCGAAGTTTGAGGGCTCATAACTCTTTTTCCATATGAGTTATGATACTTTAGTTTGTAGCATGATGATCACAGCACATAGTTGCATTAGAAAATGCAAAAAGTTAAATTTCGAAATTTTCGATGCATAAGCACTTTAAAAAATTCAACGTAGCTTTTTTATATGAAAAACAATTATTTGTTCTCAAAGCATCAGCAATATACCGGGCTACTTAAATAGCTTTATCTGCTGGGATAACTTCAGCGCTTCAGACTAATTACATACAGATATGTAAGAGTTGGGGACACGTGCCCCCTGTAACTCCCAGGTCCAAAGTCCATGGTCGCTTGGAGTTAGCTGCAGGCCTCAGCTAACTTCTGCTCCATCGTTAATTCCTGGATTGCTCAGCGATTTGCAACCAAATATGAATTCACATAAATCTCCCGACCGTTATTCGCTTTTGGCTTTTAATGGGTAGAATTTTTGCCACAAATATACTTCCAAATTTCCATCATAAGAGAATCAACTATTCAACATCAAGTATCAAACCAGGCACATATATACAAGGGGACACAGAGGGGCAGTGTCCACCCAACGGAAAAATTTTGCATAGCCTCTCCCATTAGAGATCTATTGACATGCAGATTTAAATAATC
>WIPJ01002781.1:59021-69332 GCA_018155075.1 Cassiopea andromeda | reverse complement strand
TGTATGTATTTTAGCTAAAAGAACAAACTGCAGCACTTATAATTTTTTCCGTGATGTGTATACCCGTAATATCGATTCTTCTGTCCTAGCAATCCCTGTTAATTTGTGCTGTACTTCAGCACCTATTGGAAGACATTTGCCCTAGTATTAGTTTTCTATCCTAATAACAGTTTCTTGTCATTTTGGCTATTATGACGAAGAACCTATTGTTTTATCACCATATATGATATGGTAAGCTACGCAATGGTATTGTTTTGCTTCTCAAAAGCAAGAATAAGCCGAGTTGTAGAAGAAAGGCCTATTCGTGGAGTTTCTCATGTTTTAATTGCTGTCCTCATAATTACCTCACACATTAGCATCGAGTTCAATCTAAAAATGCAAGGCTATGGTAGAATAGCGAATTGGAAGAACAGACCTTTAGTAAGCATTTTTGAAACATATTAATAGATTTATGGTGTTGCTAGCATAAATAAACAATTTTATAATTTTCCTTTAGATACCTTGTGATGGGAGGCATCAAATATAAAATACCCTCTCATTTTCCTTTAAAGGTTTTTTCATTTATACTGCTTATACTTCAAAATAGCACCTTCTATAATAGATCAACCCTAGTGTTTCATTTGTTTTGTCTATTCAATATGATCAAATTTAAACCAATTTATAGAGACTTCTACCCCACTTATCTGATTATTTTGGGGAGTGTAAATTCATTGCGTGTTCCGCCTAGCCTATGAAAGGCACTGTTGTGCAGCTGTAAATAGTATTCGAATTTAAAAGCTAATAACATCCGTGGTTTCTCTGAGAGCATAATGCCACTAGAGAAAGCCAAGCAAGAGCCTCAACCCCTTATATCTCACCCTTCTCTTCCATTATTTTTGGTGAAACTTAGGAAGCGTATAACAGATACAGGAGCGAGCATTTTTCATACGAACAGAATGTGGACATGTAATAGCAAAAAGATATATATTTCCTTCTATGCAACCTATGTACTGGCAACACGAATGACATTGGGCAGATAATACATTTGATATAAGTAATAAACAATCACATACCGTATTTCCACTAAAAAGCACCCACCCTCGAGAAAGCACCTCCCTCGAATAAGTGCCCACCCAAGAGCATCTAAAATTTAAAAAGCATCCACCCTCAAAAAAGCCCCCCCTTGACATTGCATCTCGATTCCAAAGGTTCAGTTATCAGAAGCAGAATAAAAATTATGAATATGATCAATAGCAAGTTATCAACACACAGTACTCTACTTAGGTATTAGCGTTTTTCCATATGCATACTCGAAAATTCATTTGTAAACTCGAAAGACCAGCCCAACCATGTGAAAATTCAACTGATAAGTTGAAGTCACTAGAAGAACTTTTGCGAGAACAAGACATCAATCTACGTCGATGATGTAGAAGACTGAATGATGGTAGTGATAATGATGAAGAAATAGACATTTTAACTGAAATTACTGCTTATGCATTAAATTCGTATAGTTAGTTTAATTCCAAGTTCTAAATGCCATTTTATATATTAAAAATCACTTTTTGTTTCACATTTTTACATTGTAAGGAATTTTGCTTACAATGTAACAGTGAAATTTGTTAAAAATTTAAAACAGCACCCACCCTTGAAAAAGCGCTTCCTTCGACAAAGCGCCCACCCAAGAACACCAAAAATTTAAAACCCCCCCTGGCGCTTTTCAAAGGAAATACGATATCGGAGTCAAGAAGCAGAATATCGGCCTGTCATTGTCGAAGGCATGTGATCAACTGTGTAAAAATGAAAAAAATACTGAACTAACCTAGTTTCAAAGTCTTTCCTTTCATGAAATTAAATAACTCTAATTTATCAATTGATTACACAAATAGGCTACTTTATAAAGGGACACGCCTTGATGAACTGAATAGATACACTCACAATGTAAGCCATCGTCAACCTACGACAAGGTCCACTAATCTATCAATCACATTAATCCTTTTTGCCTTATATACCAGATATCTATAGTTTAACTGTATTTTTAAAGTCACACTTTGATGAAAACATGGACTCGAAAGCCCTAAGTATGCCAGAAAACTATCCTTTTTTGTGTCCGCCTACTTCATAGTATACATTTATGTATGCTTATATGTGTACAAGATCTTTGTTGAAATCAAGCAGTCAGTACATGGTGAGACGTATAATAAATCATTGTAAACTTCAATTGCGATGCAAATATAACTACTCACTCTTCAGCCAATTGCACTTGTTCAAGTCTTTCTACAATTTCTTTCTCCTTTTTAACTTTCAACATATTCCTTTCTCTTTGCTTTACCTAAAATAGTTCTATGGTCAAATATCCATAAAAACAATGCAAGCAAACATATAATCCAAAAGAGACTATGTCTAATATTAGTAACATTTAATAATGAATGCTACTCTGAATAATTTAAGCTTCATATAAAAGCAATAGATAGGTCATTGCAACAAAATGTAAGGAACGATAATGGGAAAGTTTTTTATCAAATATAAAAGTTTACAAAGAGAAAATACCTAAATACTATGAACTATAATAAAATGATGGAACCTAGAGATGGCAAAATACCATAACAAAAAACCTCTTGAGTTCCTAACAGACGTCCCACTACTCCCCCAATAAATAGCTTGCCAAAACATTTCTACCAGAACATGTTATTACAATCCCCGTCAAGGGTAAGTGCAATTTCTGGGACTTGTTAAGCAAGTTCATTGTTAAGAGTGAGTATTAATCATAGGGACTATGTCATGATTTTTTACACATTTTAAAAATTCTTTTTTAGATTCTGTCCATTAACAATGACACAATTATGTGCCTTTATTGTCAGTTACTGTGGCATGCTTATGTACTTTGTAGTACTAAAGTAATGAGCATTTGCACTTAGTATAGTCCTAAAGGTCACAAATGTTGGGCTGATAAATACAATGGTTGAATACTATAGTGAATGCTTAGCCAGTTATTTATTTGTCAACAGGATGGCAAGACATGATATTTCCTTAGCCAAAACAGTGGTTTTACATCAATGCATACTGATCTGTACAGTACAATATAATGGTTGGGACTGTGGATGCTGTATTCTGTAGAGGGCTTGCTCTCCGATGACATTTCAATGCCTGCCATGGTCCTCACTTTTTCAAATGGACATTACACAATTTCAGTTTAGAATCAATGCTTATTGGTCTTTATTGCGAAATACAACGGAAAGGACTGTAGATGTTGCATTCTCTAGCATAGTTATATTAGAGGCTATATATGTGATCATCTTTTGACAAAGCTACCTATAGGAAAAGAAACTACTTTTCCAGCTCCTACTCACTATGAAAACCATTATCTATAAAAATTTCATATAAACCTGGTAGCCAGGGTCATATGAGACTCCATAGCATTCAATCCAGGCCCCAAGGTATGCAGATCCCATTCTTTCAAGAACACTGGTGTTGCTTCATTAATATGTTGACGTATTGAGAAATGTATATTAGATTATAATCTAGGTGGTTTTTATTGTCCATCATCATTTTCATAACTTGAAGGCATTTCTCTTACATTCTCTCCTTTGTTTTTTAGTCATTCTCTAACTCAATGATATCAATTTTTCCCAGGCACTTTTCTGGTGGGTGTAAATTAATAACTTTCTAACAGAAGCTGGTAAACTTGTGATGTTATTGTGATTGGTCTGAATTGACCAACAGAAGTCTTCCATTAGGAAGGGCTCATTTTTTATGGTGTGCATTGATGCAAGAAAGAAGACTTTCAAAACTCTTTCACAAAATTATGGTAAAGCATGCAGTGATGTAATGATGATTGTATTTGACTCTAAACTTACAAACACACTCACTGAAATTTGGAGGTGGGTCTGAAACTCCTTCTTCTGCAACCTACACCCTGATGAGCAATTGCACACCAAACATATTCCAGGGTTCTATTTTGCTTATACGAGATATCCACTCCAGCTAGAAAAGCTGGAATATCAACTTTTTTTCTGAATTTGCCTTGAAAAGCTGGAAAACCATAGGTTTTTCCCCTGCTTTGGCTGGAAAAGCTGGAATTTTAGTTTTAGGCCTTGTAATAATTAACACCATTATGAGATGAAACCAGCTATTATATGCAGCCCGCTGCGCCTGCAAATCTGCAAATTAGCCTTGGAAAAACAAGAAATGGCTCCACTTGCGCTCATGGATTGATGACATCACATGTTGCTGCGAATGACCACGTGACCCCCTGAGGGGTGTGGTTGGATTGCAAAGCAAAATTGTTAATAAAATTTGCGAGAAATGATTTTTGAAAAAATGATCGCAAACCTATACTAGGCTACACGGTTCCGCATTTCCTTCCTTTTATTGAACTGTGTAGCCTAGCGTATTCCAATTCATGCAGTATTGCCAATTAATCCAATGGAGTGCAAATAGCAGTAAATGATATAACACCGCTAATTTTCTCATACACAATGTAGAAATTCAAAAAGAAAAACACTAACTGAAATTGAAAGGTTAATTAGTATTTTTTGCAGTAAGTAAATGAAATTGTGATTATTTTACTGGAAATCATTATCTTGTTTTACAAATACCTGATCAGCCAGATCATCATTGTATTTCTGTTGTGATAAAGAAACAGGTGGGCTCACGGACCTTTTGTAGAATAAAAAGGAACGCTAAAAGAAAAAGAAACTTTGAGACCGCAGTAAGAATAAGTGGGAATGAAGTCTCTACAATTTCGGGACAACTAACCTTTTGAAAGTACTAACAGCAAAAGCAAAATGCAGCAGCAGCAAGAAGATAAACATTCTATCCAAGCAGTATCAGTCCATGCCCGGAGGAAATTGATGCATGAGCGTCAATTCGCACGTGCACCCTCGTTTTCACGAGTGATTTCTCTTACTTATTTGGATTTGCACGTGCGATCCAAGATTTGTGTATCCGCAAAAGAGAGTTTCTTGTTGCTGAAGCATGTCAAATATTTCATATAGGATAAAAACAGGATAGAGCAGAGTTATGAAAGCAGAAAGTGACAGTCACTAGTGTTGCAGTTGCGACAACATAGTTCCTATTTGGCATGTGCAATTGCATGGTTACTAATGATGTTGGCACGGGCGATTTGTCGCTCGCGCGGGGGATTTTGCACGTGCATGGACATGTGCACGTGTCTCAGGGCATGGACTACAGAATATGAAACACATGCAAGACTAAATGATTGTGGTATCATTTGATTTGGTATTTGTAAATGAAAAGCAGCGACCTCTATTAAACGATTTGTATTATCTATTATTGAGAGCCTCACAGCTCTGATTCTATGTGTAAAAAATAAAAGTTAGCTTACATTAAAATCCTTTGCTTTCTGCTGTTTCTTCATCTAGCAAGTGAATAACAATGGTAACTTATCGCAAGCAAACATATTTTATAGCAACACATGATTTTCATATTGGTATTCATAAATTCTAGTGAAACTGACCAAAAGATGAAAATATAGAAGAAATATATTTACTTTAACAGCCTCTGCTATACCAAGATTGAATGCAGCCACCTTTTGGGTTTCCTTTCTGTTGGAAGCTTTATTATCCTATAAAAATTAATCATTATGTTAGTGGCTAAATACCATCGACTCCGGTTAAAGTCACTCTGATTACAGTTATAGTTTGCTTATAGCCACTACTCTTCTTTATCCTAGAAACAAAAGACCCTTTTACGGTCAAATTCGGGGAGAAAGTGCTGGATTGCCGCAAATACAATACTTTTAAAAGAATTTTCTTACTCATCTTACTCAAATTGGCATGAATGTCTCATTTATATATACAGCTAAATCTATACAGTTATATATCGTGCTTATTTGAATACAACGCGCACCTCTAATTTCAATTACAAATCAGTAGGCCCATAATATTATGTTTCACTGTTTCTTGACTCCGATCAAATATTGTAAGCAACAAACGTTGTCGAACATGAGCAGCTATAATACACATTATTTATTGACAACGTAAAGTAAAGTATGAGCACAATACTGAAATTAAATTTCTAATATTCGAGGGAAGGCAAGACAAGGAGATTAAGAAGCGATGAGTAGCCAAGGAAATAGAAATATGAGAGGTAGCTAAGGAAATGGCAATCATTAATCAACTACAATTTGAATACTGATGCTACAAAATAAACCAAAATCGTTTTGTGAGTCGAGAGATGTAGTTGCATTTAATGCTTTGCTATTGTGGTCAATGATATCTTTGACTAATGAGTCTTGCACAAATGATATACCAATATATCTAAACGTGTCACCCCAGACGTCTTTTATAATGTGCGAAAGCATTACTTTTGGATAATTTTGGATTATTTCCCTTCCACCTATAACAGTGGTTCTAAGACAGAGTCCTTGAAATATTTCAAGGGGTCCACCGAAGTAATTTAACTTTAGCGATCCAGATCATTAGTTTGGTGGTCTATGCATTAATTCTATTTCAGAACGAATTTACTACATAAAATACAATTTCTTTTGCAATGTAAATCTTCTTGAAATAAGTAGATAGTATATATGAGTGATACTCATTATACTATAAGACCATACTCATCGAATATTCGGTAACTTTTGAAATTAACAACCGAGTCCTGAGATCGAAAAGGATGGAAAACCCTAAATCCAAGATTTATCTCAAAATAACGTATTATGAATTGTGCACCAGACTAAATAAATGGCCTATGGAATTTAATTGTAGGACAGATTATTTGCATTAAATTTATACTCAATAAAAGCAAAGCACAATCTTTTTCTATTTCTTTGCTCATTACTAAGCCCCTTAACCACTTTTTAGTGAAGATTATAAGGGGTCCACCGACAAAAATATAATGTAAAAGGGATCACTTGATTGAGAAATACTGGTCTACTCGAACACCATGAATAAATGAGATAAAGAAACTGAATCTAATATAACATCTGATTCGGATTTCCACACGAAATTGTATCCATTTTGTGCCTTAATGATTTGCATATTGATTTTTCACATCACATTCACCATCGTCTTCAATAAGACGGAAGATTAATACGGTACAAAAACAAGTCGGGTCCAATGGAATCTGAAATCTTGTAGGCGCTGTCCAAGATTCAACGATTGGTGACTAACCTGATCTTTGAGAATCGCTTCGTAGTCCTTAATTTGTTGATATTGCTGTAACAACCTGTCCTCCTCCAACTCTTTTCTCCTACGCTCTTCATGAGTGTAAATGGGTATGTTTCTTCGCTCCTTTTGATAACACAAATAACAGAGTTCCTGTCCAGCATCATGAAAACAGTTGGTACTGCATTAGAGAGTAAAATGAACTTGAAATACTATTGAGTAGAATTACATCCACTAATTCATATCTAGGAGCTAATAGCCACATTGAAGTCAGGCCCAGCCAGCAAAGGAAAATTTTACAATTAACGATGCCATTAGCCATCTAAATCAATTCCTGTTGGCATCATACTGCAGTTGTTTGCCGCCGAAGTTATACAACAAGCTATTTATAATTGGTGAGAAAAAGAACGCTAAGGACAGTCTTCATTGTTTCAAATATTGTAAAACTTGTTCTACGCTATGGCTATTGCAAAGTAAGGCCTAGGTCAAACGTCGAGCTTGTCATGTTCCAAGCCTAATTGCAATGGGCTCGATTGTGGCACAACGCTAGCTCGATACTGAATCAAACGCCGAACCAAATGGGTAGAACCAATTACCATATGCAACAGTTACATAAGGTACTAAGTACTGTTATTTCATACTGAAAATAATAGCTCTGGAGTGCAGTGTTATATTTTAGGAGCATTTAAGCTATTCAAACTCTACGTTGTACAAGAAACACTTTGTTTTCACTGGGATTTCTGGGTAAAGCTCAGTAGAAAGACTTGGATAGACTATGTTTGGGTGATATTTAATGACGAATGTCTTTGAAACGGTTCATGCTACAACTTAGGGCATCGAAGAATCAGTTAGCATAGCCAAAAATTCGTCTTTGTAGATAAACGTAATTTTTATCATGGGAGAAATGTTCTAAGCAATAACGTTGTACACAGAAACTCCGTTTCAAAATGATGGAATAAAGAAACAAGATCAAAACAGAGGCAGCTGATTATCCAAGGATATTTTGTAAGCACATTTGCTGATTGGCCAATCATAAAATTTTCCTTTGTTGGCGCACCCCCAAAATGCAGACTCAATCACATCCCTACCCAAGTCAAATTCAACTTATAGCTATGTTAAACAAGTAGTTCACTGTTATTTGAGCTTACTTTTCATATTGAATCTACAATATCTTTCTTGCTAATGTGTTTGCAAAAATTAGCTAAGCTGTTTACATCATTGGCTCTTTGTCCAGTTTTGAGCAAATCAATGGTGCTAACTAAGTATCTAATGAAGTAACTGAAAACAACTCTGAGAAGGAGTCCTTCATCTTACACCATAGATGTTGTATGTTCTGACGAGGGCTATAGCCCTTACCTCTCCTTTGATATCAGCCCTTTCCTAGGGGCTTCATAATGTGCCATATTACCCCTTGACAAAATAGTATATTAGAGCATTTTTGCCCCTTTTCTATTTTTACTGCCTATTTCGCTTGCCAAGAGATTACCACAATAAAACTGAAGGAATATCCAGGAGAGGGTCAAAAATCTTACTTGATTGATCTCCAAGTCAATACCTCTTCAAAAGGCAAAACTATGCAACACTTGTCTTTTTGTGGGTGGTACATTGCCCTCTGCCCCCTTTAGCTACGTGCCTGCATCAAACTTTTATAACAACAAGATGGGTATGGTCACAAGTTCCATCCTAGTTTGCAGAGGGGGCACTCAGAAAGTATGAACGCTCTGAAGGGAGAAGAGGTACTTTAAAAAGCGTACGAAACCGTAAAGGAATGAAGGGGACTCCTGAAAAAGAGTACGCATGCTCATGTAATTCTCAAACATTAATTACTTAAAAACTTCAACTGAAGTATAAGCATATGTTAGATGCGTTCAGAAAGTATGTCTTACGTCTTATGCACAACTTCGGAACTTAAAGCATTTGGAAGCAATGAATCGAGTTTTTCAAATTTCTCCGAGGCTTCTACAGCAGGTGAAATTGGTTTCAAAGCATTGGGGCTCTGCAACGGCCTTCTTTGGACATCATTGTGCCCATCAAGTGCAGCTTCCTTCCCAAGTGGTTTGATGTCAACTCGAGTGGGTGGTGAAGCTCTAGCGTCGTTGGAAATTTTCAATCTAGTAGGTGACTTTTGACCTGCGAATTTGAAGACAATTAGTTGAAGTAGGTGAATTGAAATTAAGAAATAAGTTCACTATAACTATGAAATTGAGTTGAATAAAGTTTCTTTACGACACATCATTTTGAATAGCTAACATTAACTATCAATTTCTGTGCATTGTGATGGTCAAACAAATCAATCTTCATAACTATTCGGTTCTTCCTGTAAAAATAGAAGTACATTTTCGCCCAAAACTTTCCAGGATATGAAACAGAAGATAATATCAGAAATTCAACGGTGTATGAAATACAAGCAGGTGTGAGAATTTGCATTCTCAGTTGGTCTATTAACTAAGAAATTACCAAACCAGTGTCTATAGGCAAAACCTATTTTTTCAAAAGATTTTTGGTTATAAACTTTTGGACACCTTTTCACTCCTATCTGCTTTTCATAGCCTAAGAAAGTACATATTTTTCCACAATGTAATCCATTCAAGGAATTTGATATTCAAAAGTCTAAAAGATCACAACCTGCGATAAATGATAAATGTACTAAACTGTTTATGCAAAACTCAGTACAAGATCAAAGGAGAACTATTTTGCCAGTAGAGTTACTCACCGTATTTTTGAAGAATTGGCAAACAGTCACCATGCAAATTCCTTAAACCTCTGAAGGAATTTGCCCCAAGAAATGCAGGACCAACGTCATAGTCGTGCAAATTAAAGATGTTCTTAAATGTGTTTACAGGCAAAACTGAAGCCATTATCATAAAACCACCTGAATATCTAAACAATCGAGAAGTCACTTTCAACCAATCCTGACAATTCAGCAACATTCACGCTTCAACAAATGCAAAGTGTCATGTGAAAGCCCTCCAAGCAGTTAAGTATATGAGGCTTTAACGTTGTTTATGTTGCCATGGTAAAATAACACTTTCGATTAGTTTATGAGCTGCACTTGAAGATCATTGAGACTGATAAATTATAAATGTTTTGATTGATTTTTGAAGTGTGGTTTTCCACAATAATCATAAAATATTAACAAATGTCTATTCCTCCATTCGTATTGAAAGCAGGTGCTGATGGCGTATTAAGGCTTGAAGGGCTATTCATT
>WIPJ01002781.1:41270-56573 GCA_018155075.1 Cassiopea andromeda | reverse complement strand
AAGCTATTTAGAGAGAGACTTGTGTAATGCCCTTGGTGATGACTTAAAGTTTACAATGCCCCAAATAAAGTTCAAAAATGAAGGAACTGATTTCCAACTTGACATGAAGATTTCATTTTCACAGATAGCTACCTTATATTAGCTAGCCTTAAGCACAGTAAATAACTTACCTTAAAACGGCTATGATTTATAGTATGTTATATGTTTAATGTATCTGATTGCCGTTGATAGTGCAAGCAAGTACGACAGCCTGCACCACGGTCAGTTCCTTGGCAACAAATTTATCTTCCACATAAAAGATTCTTATGATGCAAGAAGCTAGATACCATATAGGGTGAAAAGCAATGCCTTTCAAAGGAGGAATGAGCATTTTTAGCTAACGACAATCTAGCAAATGAGAGCAAGAGTCCTTTCAAAAATCCTGCAGAAGACAAAGGGAAATTAATGCATTAATTCTCCCAAGAATATTGTGCGAATCTACAGTTCTAGGAAGAAAGGATCGGGTATTCAAGGGATAAAACGAGACTATCATCCAGCTTCTGGTGTCATTTCCAATAGAACTGCAATCATGAAGGCAATTAAGCAAATAAGAACTACAATTAAGTAGTTCAGGCTTGTTTCAAACAACATAGGCCAACACAAGCAGCTTCCAAAGTGATACATTTAACGCTACATATTCTGGTGCTACGAAGAAGGAAAAGGGAGTTGGTATGTTAGTGAATAGAATTTGTCAAGCTTCCATATTCCATGTTGCGGGAATATACATCAACGTCAGAATGCGACAAAGATGAAATAAACCATTTCTATAATCAGTGATAGCTTTTCCAAGGAAATCAGTGGGGCGCAGTTGTACATTTAAATTTAAATTCCAACAAAAAGGTAGTTCATTTATTAAAATCCATGTCCTATAGCAATTGGTCCAGTGGCGGGCGAGTAGTGCTTCCCAGAGAGGCGTTGTGAAAGGGCACCAGAGAAAGGGGCACTGAAACAGACAAAAAGTATTGTGCAAACAAAGGACAATTAGTTCATTCCTGAAAGTAAACAGTGTATTCCAGTCGTAAAGGAAAGGCAGAAGGGGACTATAGCAGACACCAGCTATAAAGGGAAATTAATTTAGGCGTCAAACCATTTCAAGTGCAGATGGAAGAGTAGTTCTAATACGAACTCTATAGTTATATTTCTTCGTGGCTCTAGCTATATTTCAACATCACATGTAACTTTCTCTACACCTAGCAAGTGGACTTAAAGGGACTGACCTGCAATGCCCAGTAAAATCACCAAGCAAAAACTTATTGAGACAGAGTTCTTGTAATTAATCTTGTATCTGGCACAACACAATAAACATAAACACTTTTCGTTCATTTACGTCTATTGTTGTGTAAAGCAGGGAAATCCCTATTCACCGACAAATCTCTCCATCATTTACACACATCAATTCGGGCGATAGTATTTCTGCTGAATACAACAGAGGAGCTTGGGCCAATGTCCTAACGATGAAGCATCAAATCAAATTGGAACAGATATGGATAGCTTAGATAGGATACAATTTATTGAACTACCCAACTTAAAAATTATTCTGATGAGGACTTTGCCCTTCTCTGACTAGAGATCAATGATGAGTACAACGTTAATTTTACATTCCATATGGGTCTTTTCCGATGTTCTATAAGGCGCGACCTCAAAAATCTTCCTGTCGCTTCGCTCTCATATTTCAAACCTACTCCTTCTACGTGAACAATGCCTTCAACGTATAGCTTACTCAATGTACAATTTCACACTGATGTCGAGGACTTATTAGTAGGGAGGTTTAGATCCAGTACGAGTACGAGTACGAGTTCACCCCCTGCGTAGCTTGACACTCGTACTCGTACTGCAAATTTGTGTGTTTAGATATTTCCGCCTTCAAAACGACCCCGGGATTTATTTAATTCCATAGATCTGCGTCTATATTCAAATGGTTTAGTGAATTGTAGGATACTATAGGACCCTATCGTACTCTGAAGATAAGCACGAAGCTATTACTACATCCCTCGAAAGCCAGTGCCTTCTTTTACTAAACTTTCGCTATCGTGAATGAAGATGAATCGCTGTCTGAAATTCGCTTGAACAAGAATGACATCCCGAGTCGTGAGGATGCTGTTGGATTATTCTTGAACTGTTTTAATAACTTAAGTCCCTCGTTCAACTTTGGAATATACGTTCTGTGAAAGTTTTTCCATTTAGTCCCCTTTCATGGCTAGGCCCTTTCCAGAAGTTTATTATGACCGAGTGGTTCCACGACAACAGCTCTTAAATAAGGCTTTACATTGTGTTTCTTTTCAAAACAAGAGGTTGCCTTTGAACATCTGCTTTTTATCGAGGCAATTCCTTATGAATTGCACATTTACTTTTGCCAATATTATCAATTCCAAACTCGTTCTGTTCAGTACAAGATTTGCTGAGAAACTCGTACTGAACGGTTGCTTCGAGTACGAGTTGTGACGGTGATTCCCTCTCGATATGCGTATATCGGTTGCGCAGTTGAAAACTCGTGCTCGTACTGGATCTAAACTTCCCCAGTGTTTACGCACAGCAAAGTTCTTTTTGGTACTTCCATTTTTATATGATTTTGTTAACTGTTGAATGGCCAAACCGATAGCTTAAACCTATTGTTTGGTGGGAATCTCCAGTAGCTAAGTAGCGTAGAGTGACAAAAAGTCATTCTGCTGGGCTGACTGTGTCTCTTTTCTCGCTTGATTTTATAATTTTTGGTGCAACCAAGTGTAATAGGACTTCAAATATCGTTGGGAACGTTCGGAGATACTTGAAGAAGCTTTCATGGTCTCCTAGATGCATCTCTCGCACAAGATTGGCATATTTTCCCTTTTCCTTACTTCTCTGAAGAGGTTGGCAAACCCAACAGCTCTTATGTTATTTGTTAGCCCTTTTCTCAATTCTTCGCTTAAGTAGCATTAATATCAAAAGTTTTCTCTATCTGTAAATCATTGTTTAGCCCAACTATCAATACAAAAAAAATTGTGCCAAGTAGCTGATAGTTCCCGTCATACAACCAAAGTAAATGCTATTGGCTTTCCACATCTCAATAGATACACTATTATATTGGCTGGATAGATAATAGGGATTATTGGGAATAGATTTTAAGTGTGTATTCGCATGGGTTCGGAATTCACAATTCGGAAATCACATGCGATTTCCGAATTGCGAATGAAGTGGAAATAGGCCATTACTCTTTCGCGATCTATTGAAACTTTGTTGGCTTTTTCAAACTATCGAAGACAGTAGTAAGGTCCTTGTTAATTGCTTTAATTAGCTGGTGAATGTCATCAGATCGCTAGGAAAGAGTCGTGTCATTATCATACGAGGCCATCGTTGAGTTTTGGACAGCTTGTGGTAGGTCATTAATATAGAAAAGAAATAACAAAGGCCCTAGACACTCCTACATTAATGTTCATTAGTTCTGATTCAACTCCACTTATAATACAATACTGCCTGCGGTTTGAAAGGTAAGATTGATTTGAATCATGATAATTCTCTTCCCAGTAGACCGTGGTGCTCTAATTTTTGACACAGAATATTGTGATCCACAGCATCAAAGGCTCTTTTAGGTCGATCAGTACTACACCAGCAAGTTGTCTTTTGTCCAGACCACTGTACCAGTGATCAGTATTTTTAGCAGACACGTTAGAGTAGAATGTAATGTGCGAAAACCAGATTGCTCATTAGCAAGTAAGTTATTTTTACTAAGAAGTTGGTACAGTAGTTATATACTAGTCTTTTGAAGAGCCTTGAAATCACTTACAGAACCGATATTACGAATATATTTGATTTTCACTTCTATCTCTTTCTTTGCGAATGGAAGCAACCATGTATTAAAAAGCATAGCCATAAAATTTTCTGACCATGGCAAGGCCAGTTCTAGGAAGTAGCTTGAGACTGTGTCATTTCCGAAACTCTTCGAAGTAGTGAAATTTGCAATGGCTTCCCTCATGTTCTGGACCATAATCGATTTGAAAATAAATTTTGGAGTCGAGCTCTTTATATGAAATTTATATCCTGGTCACAGTTCTTGATATAATCAATATTTGTAGACTTTGATTTTCTATTTATGATTTCATTTATCGCTTTCCAAGAACTTTTGATGGGTGATCTCGTTGTATTATGTCTTCTTAAGTTGACTGCTAAGACTATTAGTTTCATTACGACCTTTTCTATATGACCTTCCAGTATGATATTAGGTCAGTGCAATACTATGGGGAAAAGTGCTGGAATGACATTTTTGATTATATCAGAAGACCACCATCTGTAAGGAGCTTTCAACTAAATATAAAATCATTCCTTTTCAAAAGAGACTATTAATACTCCCTTTTCAATTCTAACACTGATTGGCTTAAAACATTGCTAAGGAAAAGTATTTATTAGCCATAACTTTTGCATTTCTGCATTAATTTTACTAAGGGGTGCTCTGTTTTCGATTAGCTTTGTAACTATTGAGAGAGTTTTTCCTCTAAACAGTTCCCTTCATACAACTTAGTTAATTTAGCTTATTTCTATGTTCCTTTGCAGTATTTGAATTTCTTGTATTAGTTTATATTGTTTGTATCTTGTTTGTGTAGTCCTCATTAAATTGTATGTAGTGAAATTAGAATGAAATGAACTGAACTGAACTGAACTGTTATGGGCACGCTTGAGAAACACAGTTTTGAGATAGCTAGCTAGTTTTCCAAAAATTTTATAAAATTGAATGAAGAAAAGTGTCATTTCATGTTGTATGGTGATAAGTCGAATGACCACGGTGTAAATGTAGGTCAAGCTTTAACAAAAGAAAGCACTGACGAGAAACTCCTTGGAGTTACTCTTGATAAAACTGTCTTTTGATGCCCACACCTAGCAGCTTTGCATTAAGGCTAGCCAAAAACTTTACATGCTTGCAAGAATATCACCTTTAATGGACTCAAAAAACACTTGTAACAATAACGAAAGCATTCATAGCTTCACAATTTAGCTTCATAGTCGCAAAACTGGTCTCAAGATTAAAAGAATTTATTAAGAGCTCTTAGACTCGCATATAAAGATAATGTGCCAACCTATCATTAAAAGGCACTCCTAATCTTGAAAGTTTTAAGAAAAATATAAGATCTTGGGGATTAAAGTCGTGCGGCGGTAGGACCTGTAAAAATGTAATTGATATTTAGGTTTTAAATAACATTGCAAATGTTTGGCATTAATTAATTTCATTTTAATGATGTACATGTAAACCAACTTTAGATCATAATGTTTATATATTATATTTATATTATATTACTTTTATAGGGCTAGCCCCCCTAACCCTCTCCAATGCCACCCCTGAGCTATGGATATATATACAAATTCAGTGAATTACTAGTGGCAACGCCCCCTGCCCCTACTGTCTATAAGCCTAATCACAAGGAGTGTCAACAGAAACATTTCATAATGATCAGGGTGGCGCTATGTGGTGTAATTCTGACTTTTACTACTTTGTGTCCATTTTGGTGTGAAAGAGAAGTACAAAAGTACAATATGAGATTAGAAAGCAGATAGCAACAGATTATAGTCGTTTACTTGAAATATACGTGGAAAGAAATCGTAGGGAAGTTTTCAATATTTCGTAAGGAAATTTTACTGATAAAAGGAAAAGGAAGGAAATTTGCACTTTCAAAGTAAAAGAACTGCTCACAACAAGATAATGTGATGTGCTACACGCCAGAAAATAATCTTCTTAAAACTTCCAAATGAAGATCTTACCCACTATGGAACTTCATCTCGTACGATAAAGAAAATAGCTTTCGTCTTAGCAAGGAAAATACTAGCAACAGAATCATACCTCCTGCTAGTATTCACCAATGAAAAAGATCAGTGTGAAAGTCAATTTGAACTAGCAAAAATTTGGTAGTGAACTAAAAATCTGCTATATATTATTTCAAATGTGATCTGTTTGAATTTGACTATTTTGGAAATATGTGCTAGCACATATAAAAAGTAGCAACAAAAACAGGAAAACGATATAGATATTGTAGATGCAAAACGCAGCTTTTTGATAAATTGTAAAATAAGAAAGACGACAAAAACAGTCCAAATATTTCTTGATTTCAGTAATATTGACGACTGATCCGTTGTTTCGACTATCCCATGATGAAGACTATTCCATGATATAGCTATTCCAATTTAACTCACTAAATGGTGCAGCTTGAATGGTGTGGCCTAAACGTTTTGACTCATGCTTACGTCATCTTCAATATGAGGATAGTATAAGTGGGCACAATTAAATATCATAGGATGGGTCAATGAATACGTGATAAAGCCAACGTGGAATGAAGAACAAAGTGGAAATGAGTGTGGAAGACAGGGTGGACTATCAAAGATAACAATAGAAAGATGAATGAGCATCTCAAAGGAGAATAACGGCACCATGAATTAAGGAGCATGGAGCAAACAATAATTATTGTCCATTACTCATCGTCTAAATGTTCGACAACAATAATAGACAACAAGATGCACCATAAACAATGAAATTGAAATAATACTACTATGTGAATTAATCTTACCTTGTAAGATAGTTGTCTTCTTACTTTCTTGTGCATTTGTGCCCATAAAACAATCGTTCTGTCCAAGATTTAAACTATTTTTATCATTTTCTAACTCGGTCACAACATCAGCTTTCGTCTCCAACAAATCCGTAATTACAGGCATATGCGGAGCTCCTGTTTGAAGTGCAGAATTATCCAACTGTGATTTGTCTTTAACATCAGCTATATCTTCACTTGGATTTATCCTGCATGAAAAAACTTGCTTATTCAAACATTTTTGGAGTAAGAGCTATTGCACAAAGAACACAGAAAGAGACTATAAGAATGAGCCCAGTAGTAACCTTCAATAATTCTATGTCGCTAAATAAGTGAGAAGGTATAAAGTACTTAAATCCCATCCAAACAAGAGTGCTGGAATATAGGGCAGCTGTAGAAGTCACCCCTCCTGCTCCAGTAAAAGAGGGGCAACAATGCCCTTTTGGTCAAAGTCTTTTACCGAAAATGTTAGATCAAGGAATATCTCAAAGTACGCTCCTACTGTCGAAGTCCCATACCACGTTCGAATTTGGCGAAGTTTATCTTGCATTGTTTATTTGTTTCGATCAATAAAAAGCGTGGTCATTAAATGGAAGTTGCCTGCTGCCTCATAGGAGAAAGTGGCCCCCTTGCCTTGATATGCTTCCGGAAAACCTACATTCAATTCATTCTATACGAAAAAAGTTGCTTGAATACTGATAATATTGCATGGGTAGCAGCTGACTCTAAAATTAAAAGTTCTAGTTACCCTGGAACAAGATATACAAATGTTGTGGTTATCTTAGAATAGTTAATGTTTAGCATTGGAAGGCATTCACATATGGAATTGCCAAATAGGTTCCTGTTAAAACATAATTAGGGTCCTAGAAAGCATAAATCAGTCAGTGGGTAGAAATACAAAATGCAATTAGCTGGTGAATCCACAGTTTGAATTAAACTCTTGTATATGAATGCACCTAACTTTTTGGCAGAAAAGCGACCAACAAAGACTGAAAATCAACTAAAACATTCTCGTAAAGTCATGCCCTAGCTGTTTACGCGTTACTTTTGTATGTCGTTGTTTAAAGTACTACCTAACTATTTTTTATATGAAATTAAGTTTGAATTTAATATTCAGTTTCTTAGTAGGTGTTCTCCATATACTTTGAAAGGAAAGAATCAAAGTTACTGCAATTATTTTCAAATAGGCCCGTTTTGCTATGTTTTAGCTAGGGTAGGTCAAGATACATGGGCCAGGGCCATGGTCACTGAGTAAGTATGTGTCACTACTATTTTTATTAGTCTGTTACAACTATGCTCCCCAATGTTGCTCACAAATGCCATTTTGGATCATGTCAGCAATTCTTAAAGCAACTAGTCATAGTTGATTCTTTTCTGTTTAAAAAACTGATATCAGTTGAAGAAGAAATTGTAGAGGAGCAGATTACAATTTATTGTCAAAATGTAAACTGTATTTGGAACTATGATAGAATAAGACTTGTCTTCGATAAATTGTGGTAATTCAAGAAAAATAAAGTTTAGATTGAGATTAATAAAGATTTCTACTATGAAGTATAGCACATGTATTTTTGAATTCTCCAAGCTACCGGGGAAACATGGGTCACCCAGCTCTGATTGATATTTCTAGCACAGATGTGCCTTGGATTACGTCTTATTGGAATATTTTCATTTGCTGCGACATCTATGTATTTGTAAGGTCTTGAAAAGCTATAACTCATTAACCTTCTCTACCACTAGAGCTTAATGATGTAAATCGTTTAATTTGTTGGGTTCACTTTTAGAATGCCGTGCACTTACGCAAAAATGAGACTTATTGCATATATTTCAACTGTTATCAAGCATGCTCTTAGTATGGGAGGGATTGAAGCAGCATTGTACTACATATTTAGCTATTTTCTTGCACAGCATAAGTTATTGAAATGCTTCTATGCACATGGGAAAGGTATATTATTTGTTGTAAGGTGTGACTTCAGTTACCCCACTAACTTTTTGAACACGTACTCTACTCAAAGGCGTCCTAGGGAAGATCTTCTACTTCACAAAGTCAATATCTTCCAAATAAGCTGTGAAGGTGTCACTGTCTCTGATGTGAGGAGTCATTTCAAATACCCCCAGAAAGTGACCCATTTTACCCCAGTATATTCTATTGATTGATCTTTGATGAGCTTGTTCAACATCTACCTATTGAAGTGCATTAATTAAAGCACAAAAAATTTCAGCAAAATCTTGCTTTGCTTGCTTCGAATTTTCTGTTTCGGGGCTATTTCTTTTATTACACATTACACTCTGCATCCCCAGTTGTGACACTGTTTTCGTTTGAATAGTTTCCACCTTTCATGGGTGATTTATACCAAGTGTTTCATTCATTTATGCTGCTTGTGCTTTTTATTTATTTTTGGTGTCTTCAATTGCTGTTTGTGTGTCGTTATTCCCATGTTCAAAACTTTAATAGGAACTTGTGAGTAATAATTGTCTGGAATTGATAGAGAAAGTGCTGCGATAAAGAATAAATATCACCAGAAAAGGCCAAAACTTGTGTCTTATGGAGTTCCGATAGTAATGAGTGAGAGTACGATAGATAGTATTGAGTGTCTTCCCTAGCTGCTCCACAAACACACGCTGAACTCAAACATTGTTCTTATTCATTTCCATTTATGATTGAATGGTACTGGCACCACATTGACAGTTGAAGCATATATAAAACGGAAAGGTTTACTAGAGCGGTCTTTTCTCTTTTGCAAACGTCACAACAGAATTGACACAGAAAATATCTTTCACTTGCAACATGTAACTTTTGGTTAGGCGATGTGACTTTAAGTCCCTGCCATTAAACCCTGTGCGGCTGTCTTTACCATATTCTCTACACCTCATTTATACTCTCATACAATTCACTTCATGACGAATTCGGAAGATTTCACTTGGACGATGTTACTGATATTTATACGTGATGATAATACCATTTTCGTTTACGACATACAATACCTGGAAACAAAACGTGTTTCTAATTACCAACCAGCCTTCTCCTATTGCGTACGATAAAAAATACAATATACATACTATATGGCACTCTCATTCTTTCTCAAGCAATGAAAGTACAATCCTAAACATACCACAATATAATTGCGGTTCCATCAGAAATGCGCTTATATTCAGCAATTAAACAATACCCCTCGATCAACTTCTACGCAGCATACCATATTATCGTTTGTTCACCCTTAATCAATGCGTTGATATTTGATAAAGGAACCAAAAATTACATCATTAAGAACATAACTATCATTGCTATTCGAACCTCGTATTACATCCTTTATAGACGGTACAAAAAATGTGCAAATCCTGAACTTATGACACTCTGATACCCCTGTTTTCATGCCTCTACATTTTTCTTTTTTTCTTGCTTCTTTCACGATGTAGCCATTGCAAACTACATAATATCTAGCGAGGCTTACAATTGCAGTAGTTAAAAATTGTATTAAATGCATGAAGTTTCTAGTATTGTTTCTCTATTTCATGAGCCGGTTTTCTGAAAATGTGTCGAAATTTAGCCCGCCAGCCCCTGCCCAAGCCAGAACATATACTCTAAGCAGGTTAAATTTTGTTCCTAAATTTGCCATTTCTCTGGAACGGCAGTCAATCACCACATCAAAGCTTAATTGAGCATAGGCTTTTGTCTATGAAGATTTCAGCCAAACTTGAATTCGTGTATGCCCAAAAGGCCGGCTGCATGAAGTGGAGGAAACGCTAAATTCTGCTTATGCATATATGTATAGAGAACTTTGTAATGAATATATGAAAGAATTGACATTAATAGTGTGGATCTATCAGAAATTTGCAGCTTTTTCAATATCTCTGCCCACCGACTTACGCTTTCTAGAATTTATGGGCTGGTATAGTCCGGACCGAAAAATTTATGCTTACTGTGTCCGGACCGAAAAATTTAGCCAGTTCGACACTACTGAAAGCAATTGTGGACTACTTAGTTGAGGGGTTTAGCCTCCAATTTTGGGCTTTGTGGAAATTTCATAAAGTATTATTGGGGGTGTTTGAATCGTTCTTGGGGTGTCTCCTTCCATAAAAACGACAATCTTTTACACCAGGTCTAGTTTCTTGAGCATAAATAGTCCTGAAATATTACACAACCTACCTGGGAAGACAAACTATGCTTGATGAAAAACCTCTCACAGGTGTTTCTGATCTTGAAATAACAGAGTCGCTAGTTTCTGGACGCTAGAAATAAGAATAATTGCTACTGCAGCCAATGTTCTCACTCTTCTTCGCATAAAATTCCTTACATTTGTACGAAAAGTTCCTTAGATTGCTAAAAAACTCCTAATATTCCTAAACCTTGCCTTTTTGTTTCACAATAAATAGCCTGAGAGCAAAACAGAATATAATTGTGCAAAAAAGAATAGGATTGTGAAAATTGCCAAAGTTAGTCGGCAGGGAAATAGGAAACAATTAAAACTTAAGGGCACACGCATCTTCAAGGCGACAACCTCACAGGCAAAAAGGGCAACTCTGTGAGTTGCAACGGAGCATTTTACATACAGAGATATGAAAAGTGGGGGCACGTGAACACTGTAACCTCCCCCAACAGCTCCATTGTTGTTAGTTAGTGTTCCTCAAATATTGAAAAGTGCAAACCAAATTGTCCACATGAGCTTCTGCGGTTCAAAGAAAAAGTACTCCTCTTTGAAGCATATATTCATCCTCCAACTAATCTAGACCGTTTACGGAATAAGATAAATTTGAGAACACTTTAAGCTCTATTTCAAAGGTTGTTGCTATGTACCCATGAAGTTCATAGTGGTAGATAAAACTTTGCCTTCTTCGATAAAAAAAGAGATGTTACGATCAGAAACTCCAATTTGAACTACGATTAACACACTTCTTGACAATTATAAAAAATTCCTAAAATTTTCCAATGATTCCAAAATTCCTTAGAAAAATCCTTAGCAAGCCCAAAAATTCCTTAGTTTAAGAAGATCTTTCCTTAGAAGAGAACACTGGCTGAAGCAAGTTTCCATCATCGAATAACTTCTATTCAAAACAAGAAAATACTTTTACTATTCTGTATCAAGAACTGATTTCTTCTAATTTCATACTACTTTCAGAAACAAACTTTCTCCACATCAGTGGCGTAGCCAGGGCCGCATCTTCTGAGGAGGGAGCAAAACAAAGTGTGACCAGGGGAGGGAGCAAAAAGGTGTGGATATTGGGGGTAATTAGTGAGCAATTAAGGAGTAAGGAACATAGCTTCTTGTCATAGCTAGCATTGAAGTACTATCCAATATGAGGAAGAAAAGGTTATGGGAGTCAGAGTGCTGAGCCCCCTGGACAATTTTTTCGACAACATCCTTTAAAAAAACTAGGGAAATGCTCTTTAGGATAAAAAGATACTACCTAAACTAGGTAGAAAAGAGTAGTTGCACTTGTTATTTCAAAGCTACCTTCCAATGTATAAACTTCATTGCAGATGTGAGCGTTTTTCGGATGCCAACTGCTTTGTCATTGCGGGAGGCCATCCCCTTGCCCCCTAGCTATGCCACTGCTCCAGGTCTTAGCAAAGCATCAGGGTGCATCCGTTTTGTGAGCTTCCATTACCAAAATACATCTAATGGAAATTAAATGACAAAGTGAAATCTGAAGACATTGGTACTTACGTTTCTCATTGCATTTGCAACAGTGCCTGTAGCATCAAGGGTTTGTAAAAAATCTTTGTAAAACTTCATTTTCACTTTGGAATCCCTAATTATTAGTCTTCCAATGGCAGGGAATGCAAATTCAATATTTTTCTTTGACTGCAGAGATTTTGATAAAACTAGCAGCATTTCTTTAGTGCACTGTTCTACAGTGTCTCTGTCATAGTCTACATCTTGAGAAATAGCAGCAAAATTCAATGGCAGTATTGGAACTTGACCTTGAAAACAACAGAAAATGTTAGATTATATGGATCTAGGCATTTAGCGCAAGCGGTCGCACGCGCATGCACCCACACAGGAGCAAATCACAGTGCTTGTGCGGTTGATCGCACTCACAAGCAGGGATGTAGAGCTAGGGGGTCATGGGGGCTCAGCCCCCTAGTTATTTTTTAATTTGGGGGGCTAGAGCCCCCTAGTCATTCCAAACAAACACTGATTCAGAGCAAAAAATGACAAGGATATGAGATTCTCATTCATGTTCCTAGAATAGTCAACATCACCATGACACTTTTCTAAAGAGAAATTCTTCCAAAGGCTTCCTTTATGTTGTACTTTGTCATAACATAGAATCATCTTCAGGGCCGTGGCTACAGTGGGGTGTGGGGGGGTGCAACACCCCCCCAGGCGTCGAGCTTGTCGGCAAAGTTACTAAGAATTAAGGTGTTGTCGGCAATTTTCAGAAAATCAATATTGTCGCAAGAAGACGATAGCTAAAATTGATTTCTCAATAACATTCCCTGACTTAAGCTTTACAGGAAATGTGCTCTCTCATCAGGAAATGTAGTCTCAGAGCTTTCATCACTTCACTTTACTTTTTATTTCTGATGGGTTTTTAAAGCATAATTCACAATATCCATAACGATCGGAAATAGCTAAGTATAAGCGAGCACACGTTCCTTTTGACCACATGAAATGGTTTCAGTGTACCACGATGAGCGCTAGAGCTGGGAGTGGCTGTAAGCAAAGAAAAGGAATCAAGAAAAGGCCACACCCAAAACCACGCCCTTCTGTCGGCAAAATTAATAGCAACACCCCCCACCCTTCCATCTCTAGCCACGGCCCTGATCATCTTCTTTCAAAAGAAGCTACTTTTCAACATTCTTCAGGGTTGAAAAGTGTGTGAAACCCTCCTTTCCCCAACAGAAAAATAAAACGTTCAATTTGCAAGGGTCTTGCCACATCGGAATTTCAGTGCACATTCTGGCTTACACTATCCTTCTTTCCGTGCAATTGCGTAAGATCTTGCTTTTAGCGTTGGACTATACCACAAAAAAGCAAGAGTCATCGTAACTTCTTTTTATTTCGTTTTCAAGTTAAAGGATTAGTTTTTGCTCTGGCAGCAGATATCAATTGTGATAGCAGCCTTTATACCGTGCTCCAACAGGGCGTTTTCTGATGTTCTAGAGGTTGCAGCTCTGAAAAACTTTTCTGGGGACAAGCCCCCAGACCCCCAACCTTCCCCTCCTCTTCTACAATGGTCCTTTGTTATGAAATGCCATAGGGGGCTTGTGTGCTTCCAATTTCAGTGGCGCTAGGAGCTTCTGGCAAGTGGCAAATCGATTAATTTATCTCCACCGTGAATTACACTTGGAATACCTACAACTTGGTGTCAATCAATTGAGATTCTTTTTAGTTGGCAAAGATGATATTTCATCTACCGTTTCCTACTGCTGGTATGGTATTCTTTTAAATCTATTATCAAAGCATAGATGTAACCATCGCAGGGCAATATCAGGTGCTTAAATGAAAGTATAGATTTTACGTCCCTAATCTTCTTTTAAGTAAATTCAACACTGGGAGCTAGCCTCTTTTTAGCATGAATGATAAAGCCTCATTTTGGAATATAATACTTAGCCTCGTTTTGAAATACATGCATTTATGCATGATCCTTCATAGTTATCAATCTAGCTCTACAGCACTGCTCGCAAGTAGGCATTCTTGAGTGTTTTCTAGTAACTTCAAATTTCGATTTTGTCATTTGGAAAGGTAATAGCCCTTAACTTATCTTCATTTACACCATAGCATGTAGAGGAGCAGCATTTATCTGATGATACCGCAAAGCTCGAGAAAAATATCGAAAAGCATGGGACAGTTTTGGGTTGCCATGCCATTTCCCTTCTCGACGCTTTACAAAGAAACAGACCAAGAAAGCGAGTGTAAGCTGCAAGCATGTAACTGGAAGAAATGTCCTGGAGAAGCAAAACCTGTCTGTACAATAAATTTGGAGAGGCAAAAGCATTACTATTTATGTATTTTCAAAAATTGATGCTTCTAATTTATAAGTGTCTATTAGAATTTATAAGTGCCTATCAAAGAATTTGCAAAAATTAATGCTGCAAATTTATGTGTCTATCAGACGAAAACCCATCATTCATGTGGAAGTTCTTTGAAAAGAGCAACAAAAATATGAACTACGGACAAAAAATACATTCCAAACATCAAATTTAAAAACAAACACAATTGGAGCTAATTCTCTCATATCCAGAGGTGCTCACTTTTGGAACACACCACCCGATGATATAAAAAATGTGATCTCAACTGCGATATTTAAAAGAAAGATCAAAGAATGGAATGGGGATGAATGCAACTGCAAGATCTGTAAATGAGGCAAAGTGAGATCCTAAGAAAAAAATTTACATTGCAAATAATTAACTACTTCTTTGTTTTAGTTACTTTTTATCTTCATCGTTTAACTTCTGTATCATTATAAATAATTGGTATGAATTAGTTTAACAAACTGTACGTATGTACAACCAATTTTAAAGAATTTCATTATAAATAATAATAATAATTTCTGTTTTCATTTCATCAACATATTATTAAATCTACAAATAAATATCTCACTGACAGGTAACTTGTATTTGATTGGCTTCAAAGAACATGCATAACTAATACTGAAATCAATACATAAAATAGAGTGATGATATTAATAGTTTAAAAGCTCAGATTGACTCCATGGCTTATTCCTCATACAAAATATGTAATAAGTTGTTCGGATGATTATAGTAGATAACTTTGTA
>WIPJ01002781.1:25657-36952 GCA_018155075.1 Cassiopea andromeda | reverse complement strand
GAACAGCCTTTTTTGATCCAAGAAATGCAGTTGCTGAATTTTTGAAGCGAAAGGAGAGGCGTGACAGACAGCCTGAACAAGAAATATATCAGACCAGAAGTTTTATTAAAAAGTTTTTTCAAAAAGACAATGGTTGTTTATGATTGCTATAAGTAACTTTTTCAAAAGTGTGGACCTCAATTTGAACACTTAAGATGGTTTTGCACGTTAAAATTTCTGTTACGTCATATACATTTTATTCAAAGTTATTATAACAATGGCGCTATTTTTTCTATGTACTGGCTTGGACCCCAAACTCAGATTTTCCCCAGTAGTTGGTTTTGCTTAAAAGAGGCTCTGTGTACTCGCTATTGTATGCATGTATATAAGTACTGCGTACGGCGTCTTGAGGGTTATCTTGGAAGCCGTGAGGCAGCAGTCCTGTGGCCGCTTGATGTCCTGCCGTGGCCGTAAGTCAGTCAAAGCCAGTCCAAGTTAGTGCGAGTAGCTTCTTGCAATCGCCCTGAGAAATAGTTTCTCAGAAGTGCGATCACACGCTCAAAATCATTCGCGTGTACTAATTTGCGCATGCGCAATAGCTTGCTTATGACAAGGCCTGCAAATTATGTCACAATAGGGTACGCATGGGGTGCAAGGGGTGTAGATCCGCAAGGCGATTGGGTGTTCCTGACTGCCTCGCCTAGTAGCTTTCCCAGTCCTACATTCAACTGTCAACCACTCTTTCACGTAGTGCACCCTGGGTAACGCTAACAAGGTTCTGACGTGGGAGGACAACAAACCCCCAAAGAGGTATTAACTGCAAGCCCACCGGCGTGTGGACATGCCCTGGGGTAGGACCAATCTGTTGCCTATCTATGGGCAACTAGAAAGGGAAGAAGAGTCTCTTCAGCTTTTTAGCTCTTCATCTAAGAGGGTAAACTCTAAACAAATCAAGAGGTACTGGGCAGCAGCAGTGCTGGTAGGGGATTCTGGAAGATGAGCTTCTTTTAGGCCAATGGCAGCAATCTCCAATTCTTGACAGAACATTGCCAAGTTAGGAGGGTTGCCGCTGGAGAAGGCAATAGCAAACCACATCAGTAAATTGCTAAGCAAACTCAACGGACAGAAGTCGAACTACTCAAAAAGTATGGGCACAGAGTGATGAGACCCCCGGGTCAAACTGTGCTCGATCAGCTACCGGGGAAGAGCGAGGCATTACCAACTGTGCAGGACAGGATGACGATCTTAGGCTATACCGTCAGGAGGTTTGGGATCTGAAGATTCATGCACCAGAAAGCAAGGGCCAAGCTTCGTCAAATTACATCATGTGTTCGGAGCATGGAATGTGAGATCAATGAGCCAAGGAACACTACCAATTGTGAAAAGCGAAATGGAGTGAACAGGATTGCAGCTTTTGGGTATAAGTGAACTTAAGTGGACAGGAAGGGGACATTCCCAGTCAGGACGCATAAAGATGCTTTACTCTGGGCATGAAACTCATAGATGGAATAGCGTTGCAAAAAGATCTGGCAGGCTGTGTCCTTGGTTATAAAATGGTCAATGACAGAATACTGTCTATACGAATCCAAGGCATGCCAGGTAACATCACAGTCATACAAGTTTGTGCACCAACATCAGATGCTGAGGATGAGGAAATCTCCGAAAAAGGATGTGACCGTCATCATGGGTGACTCTAATGCTAAGGTTGGCAGGCAACAGGATTCTAAAGTCACAGGAAAATTTGGATTAGGAGAACGGAATAACGCTGGCGGGAAATTGGTAGATTCTTGCAAAGATAACCAATCGTGCATTGCAAATACTCAATACCAGCAGCATCCACGGAGACTATACACATGGACTTCACCAGGAGGGATGTATATAAATCAAATTGACTAGATTATCTGCAAGCAAAGATGGAAAAGTTCCCTCCAAGCTGCCAAGACCTTACCAGGCGCAGACTGTGGAAAACATTAAATGAAAAGACGATCTTGCTTGCTTCATTTAGGTGTTTTGGAATCTGTTTACATCAAGATTCAATACCCAGTTGCGTGTAGAGAAAAAGAGTTTATTTTCTCATTGGGACTTATCAAGTAAACAATGGTAAAAGGTCCTAATTGGTCACACTTGGGGCCAATTAGACGCATCCTGTCACATTAACCACATCTGGGTATATATCTCGGTTAACCTGTGGGTCACTATCCGACGTTTTCATACTCTGATGAGTGTCGGACGAAAAAGCTTTTAATATGTGAAAAGAATGTTGACGCTTTTTCGTGCTGTGGTAAAGTTCTGTAGTACCAACAGACTAAAAGTGACTGTCAGAAGAAGCTGTAGAAATAGCCAGAGAGAGAAGAATTGTAAAGAGTAATAAAGATCTGGAGGAGACCAGAGATTAAATGCGGATTTTCAACGACAGGCACGAAAAGACAAAAGAATAGTTTAGTCACATCTGCAAAGAAATCGAGGAAAATACAGGAAAATGAGATACAAGGCAGGTGTACAAGAAAAGAAAAGAAATAACTGGGAGCTTCAGTACAAAGATGTGTGCAGTCAAAGATAAACAAGGAAAGGTACTGACATTAGGGGAACAAGTTAAAGCAAGATGGAAAGAATAAACAGAGGAACTATACAAGAGAGATCCAGTGACGACTGAGAAGTTTGAAGAACATAGATATGACATCAAACCACTCATATTACAGAGAGAGGTATAGCAAGCCCTCAGAGAAATTGACAAAAACAAGAGTCCAGGGATCGATGAAATACCAGTCGAACAAACCCAGTCATTAGGAGATGATGGTATAAGCATACTAACAGCCTTATGTCAAGAAATCTGGAATGACTATGAATGGTCACAAGATTGGAACAGGTCAGTATACACTCCAATACCAAAGAAAGGTGGCAATAGAGAGTGCACCGACAGTAGAACCATCTCTCTTATTTCACACCAGCAAAATTATGTTAAAAATAATTCAAAATAGATTAGAAACTTATATGGAGCAAGAACTTTCAGCAACACAAGCTGGCTTCAGCAAGGGCAGAAGGACGAGGGATCAGATAGATAACTTGAGATGGATAATGGAGACTGCAAGAGAATATTAAAAGAAGCTATACATCTGTTTTATTGACTACAACAAGGTGTCTAACTCTGTAGTTCATGACTTGCTGTGGAATGTGTTACGGCAGATGGATATTCCGGCACGCATTGTCAAACTACTAAGCAAACTGTACAAACAACAAGAAGCCACAGTGAGAACAGAGTTTGGGAACACAGATTGATTTGCCATTGGAAAAGGTGTTCGCCAGGGATGCATATTGTCACCCTACCTGTTTAATTTATACAGCGAATACATCATGAGATCAGCTGGCCTGGAGAAAGATCCAGCAGGAGTTAAAATAGGAGGAGAAAATTACAATAATTCAAGGTATGCTGATCACACCATACTGCTAGCAAAGAATGAGGAAGACCTGCAAAGGCTTCTGATGAAAGTAAAAGAGAAAAGCAAAGCAACAGGATTGTATCTTAACATCAAGAAGACTAAAGGCATGACAACAGAAGATCTAAATGAATTCAAAATAGGAGATGAGGAAGTGGAAATAGTATATGAATTTAACTATCTGGGAGTACTGATAGAATGAGAAGGGAGAAGGAGGGTGCCAGTGAGAGACTAGAAGACCCCGTCACCCAATTTGAGCCACTTATTTTTGTCCCTGATCAGTAACTTTCCATCACTGAACAGCATAAGCAAATAGCATTGCAAAACGAAAAAAGGCACAACCTACTACTACCAAAAGCATGTGATCAATGTTGTAATAGTGCAAAGTTCATAGTCCAAATATAGATATTCCCCATCCACTATTGTAATGATAGTCACATCTTAACATTAAGTACCTACCATTTGCTCTTTTAAGGGCCTGCACAGAAACCAGTGCCAATGCCATGAGGGGGCTGGGGGGACTTGCCCCCCCCCCACTTCTCACCAAGATCAATATTCCAATTGATGAGAAAATGATAGGACTGGGCTGAGGGACCTCTAGCAAGATTTTGAAATGGATGTGGCAACCAAATTGCATCATAATTTTAGGGCATGGTGTCCAAAGTCCCCCCAGTCTGTTATGGTTGATGCTGCTCTTGACTGGGATACCTGCACATACTTAAGGGAGGGGAGGCAAGTCTGCCTCTGAGGGCACAGCTATGTATATTAATGTTCCTCAACAAGGGTAGATTTTGGTCATTAAACTCTTTTCCAGAAGAACAATGTTCAGTATACTGGTCTCATAGTAATACCATGTTAAGTTGGGGGTCTAGGGTCTTGCCTCCAGAAAAATTTTTGTAAACCAAACTTTCTACATTGCTGGAAAATACCCTGTCATAAGATAGGAGAGATGGAAAGAGTTCAGTATGAAGGGCAATTCTTGCTCCTCCTGCCCCCCCATGGAAAAGGGCAGATGGGCAGCTAATGCCTTCTTCCCATCTTGTCCCTCAGCATAGGCATCCTTGGGCCTGCCATTACCCAGAGTATTTCTCATTGACCATGATGATCTAATCAGAACTAGAGTGTTTCTCTTTGACGATGTAATGGACAAAAATTACTATATTGAAATGAGAGGTATCTTTTGACTACCACTTGCAAAGGTTGTGAGGATTTTTGGGATAAAGGAATGCCTCCATATGAGATTATAATCTGCACTGATATAGTCATAATGATGGGAAAAACTAATTTATGAAACATTTCCATTTAGGTAATTAACCTGATTATAAACAAGGTGACCAGGCACCTAATATTAAGGAGACAGAGAGAGAGAGAGAGAGAGAGAGAGAAAGAAAGAAAGAAAGTAAAGATATCACACTTTCTGTAAAACTCTATATTCAATCACACTAACAAGCAATCATCAAGATCATCCTATTAGTGTGATTGAACATAAAGTCTCAAAGAAAGTATCCCCCCCTCTATTTTCCTTCTTCTCAATATGAAGCTTCTGATCATCACATTAAAAAAATAATTCATATAACTTTTACCATCTGTAAAACACTTGGCTGTGTGCAATGCATGTGTTTTTGCAAAGCTCTCTGACACTACAAATATGGGTCTTTCAATCAATATGAATTTGCCATTCCCGATATCAAGCTTCCTTTGAGAGAAGGTGAAGGTGCCAAGTTTTGGTATATTGACTCCCTACACAGTAAAAAAGTACAAACATTCATCAATCCATCTACTTTTGGAAATCTTGATGACTATTGGAAACATCAATATTTTTATATAAGAAGCTTGATCATCACAAGATATATTGTGACTCAACTTTACAGCTTATTTGAGATCAGATATAGTACAGCAAAACCTTATGTCCTAGGAGCTACCTGTCCTCCACAGCAGTCATCAATTAACCAGCCCTTACACTTTGCATAGTAATTTACTTTTTTAGAACAGTCACCTCTCTAACACAGTCAGCAGCCACTTTCATAAGGTCCAAGTTAATATTTTCCTCTTATATGAAATTCAGTAATTTTGGTAAATTCAATAGAGCCACTTGAATAAGCAACAAATCAATCCATGGAGTTTCAGAATACTTCTAGACTAACCACAGAGGCTGCAAGGCAGAGAAATACAGCTAGCTATTTTCATCTTTGTACCATTAAATGCTTCATTAAAAGTACTCTTATAATATGCTTCATTATTATTCTGCACATACTGTTAATTATCAGATACCAAATATGAAGTGGTCACCCTCAATAAAGGCTAAAATTGGTCCATCCCTTAGGTGACCATTATACGCAGGTTTCAGTGTATACTGTTTTCAGGGCACTACTGAAAAACATTTACAAGGATCATAAAAATTCATGATTAATACAAAAAACTGAATATGCAATAAGTTTTGACTTAAAAATATACTAATACCTTTGATATAAAACTCTTGCAGTTTTACCGATAAAATCAGGAATGCAACTAAGAATTGTCAAGGACAGGGGTATATTCCACAAAAGAGAGCACAATATTCTAAGCATGTTATATTTATTCAGTTTATAGTCATTGCAAACTGTGTAAATAAGATGTTGCTATGAATATTACTAGATTTAGAAATGAAAGAAGGAGGGATAGGGAGGCAGGGGCAAAGACCTTAGAGAAATCTTTACATCCCTCAGTATCCATCTCTGGGAAACTGATTTTAATATAAAGATATAACCCCTTCTAGAGAGCATATGTTTCATAATTTTTGGAAATGGGACACATTTTCATTTTTACAGAAAGGGACAAGAGTCTATACCACACATTTATCAGCACTTTATTAGCACTACACATTTGGAGTTTATGCAAGTGTTGCTTATGATATTCAGTTGGAGAGTGCCAAATCCCACTAGAATTAGCCATGCAGTTGCTTGGGGGTTATAGGTGAGAAGCTATCTGGGCACTAGCAACTGGGGCTAGAAAGTGGCATAGCCAGAGGGCAATGATAAACATAGGTGTCTGGGAAACAATCATAGCTGCAATAGTATTGATACATTGGAAGGTAGCTTTGATAAAGCAAGTGCAACTGCCTTTTTTCTAGAAAAGGGTGTATCTTTATATTCAAAGGGTGCTTTCCTACAATTTAAAGGGTGTGGTGGAAAAAATTTTCCAAGGTCTTCAATGCTGGCTATGGCAGGAGGCTATATCCTTCTATCCCCTTTTACTCCCTAGTCGCCCCCAAGGCTCACACCCTTTGTTACCCCTCCCCCACTGGCCCATTCCGTGTACTGCCCTCCCAAAGATACGAACCTTGTTAAGCCACTGGCTATAAAAGTGTTTAGTTCAAATATCATACATTATAATTCTTGGATGGTTAAATAGCCCTTACCTTCTTAACTGCCATGCTCTTGCTGATGTACATTGAAACTGAATCCCAAACACAACCAACATCTGGGAAAGACAACCAAGCGCATTTTAGCTCAAAAAACAAAAGATATGAGAATACAAAATACAAAGCAGTGCCGCAAACATGAACGTAAAATTTCACAAGTTTTGTCGAGGACAAGATGAATTGCAATAAGGGTCACTGTTAAGGGAATTGGACGACTGGGATTATGCACATAAGAGAGCTGTGTCTCATTCTTTTTCAAATTAGTCTGTATGCCCCTTGACTGCTCATGCACCAAGAATTAGCGCAAAGGAAGCCATTTTCCTTGTTATTATCAAGCAAGCTGGAAAAAATTTAACCTATTTTGTTCAAGATCTAAAATTCTGCCTTTAGTTATCTCAACACAGAAAAGATCTACTGGGCTAACGACCCAGTAGTGCCATTGTTAAAATATTGATATGTGGTCCCAAAACAAATAGCGACTTCTGCCACTAACCTTCATCAGTCAAATGTGGAATAGTTGAAAATCTACTTTTCCTCACATCTGAAATAACTGACTGCATTTCTTCGCTTTTCAAGATGAATATATCGAGCTAAATTCTCACATTCCTTTTAGCCACTGCTCTTTTGACAACGCACATTGTTGTACATACAAACTGTTACCATGGAAATGTCTCGAAAATGCCAGTCCACTAGAATGGTCCGTTTTTTACATTAGACCAATACAGTCAAAATTCTTTCACGGACTTTTGGTGACCTGAAACGTTAAAAAACACATTAATCAGGATTAGAAATAAAGTCAAAATCAAGAATTTAGGTCAAAAAAGTCAAAATTACTCATATAGGCTTAACTAAGGTTAACTTTTGACAGTTTTTGTCAATAAAATCAAAATTGTGAATGATTTGTTCAATATCTTCTACTCTCTACTTATTTAAGAATGTGACCATCAGATTTCAACAGCATAATGCTACCATGTGAATTGCCAGTGTTATTCACTGACATACACTGCTCATTCATAAGTTCCTTCTCAAAGAAAGGCCCTTTCTTATTCTAGATTCCCTATATTTTCTACCGTCATGAAATTATTTCCGTTTATGTACTGATTTCCATTTCTACTATGTGCATTATCTTTTGTATCTTTTTTTTCCAGTATTTAATCTTTTCATTTAGTTATTTTACTTTACTGCACTGACAGTGACACTAGGATGTTATCAAAAATGTGCACTAATAAAACCGTATAATATATAGGTTTTACAAGTAAATGGGAATTGTATTTTTTTGAATCGCATTCTCTGTTTCACAGTTTTGCTGTCGGGGCCATTCAAAAAGTACTTGAGCTCAGAAGAGGAGAGGGGGTACCCGAAAAGCGCTCAAAAACATATGAGAGTGTATACGGAGAAGTGGGACACTTCAAAGAATGTACATACGCTTATGTAATTTTCAAATGATGATTACTTGGGAAGCATCCTAAATCTGCACAACCATCTTTGAAGGTTATGCATAAGTTCACCTTGATTTTTGTACAAAAATGTGATAATTTTAGATTTCTCGGCTACTTGTTAACTTTTTCGTACTTTGAAAATAGTGAGATAAGGGAGCTATCATTTTTAATACTGGGTACAGGGATGGAAGAAATTTAAAGACAAATGGAAAAGTTCACTTACCCCCATTCACTATATTCAATAATATTTGGAGCCTCATTTTGAAATGCTGGAAATATTTGATACCTGAATAATATTGTCATGTTTGTCATTCAATTTGCATAAATACTTGAGACTGCTGAAAACATAGCCTGGATACGAAGGAAAGGAGAATTGAAAAGAACACATGAATCAAGGAACTTCGGGGGGGGCAACTTAGTACGTTTTGGGTACATGGGCATGCCATTAATAAGGGATACCTTTCCTTGAGAATTGCGGAATTATGGGTATCAGTTTCTGAAATGTGTGTGAAATTATGGGTACCCTTTAATACGCTTTATAAATAAGCTTAAACCAAAAGCATAATTGTGAAAAAGGTATTTGGTCTTAGCTTTTACCTTATACTTAGTACAGTTTTATGACTACATAATAGCCCATGAGGATTAGCCTAGTTCTTTGAATTTTGCATGAACTGGTAAGTTCTGGCCTACTTCTGTTTCTCTTGCTCAACGCCTCTTTAAAAGTAATTCTAGCATGGAAGCGAGGCTTAGAAATTTAAAAATACTGAGACTTGCATTTGCCCTGGAAGGCTTCTCAATTAAGGCGTACATCTATCAATGTTTCGGTAAGAATACATGTTGCATTCCTATTTCTTTTTCTTTGTGCAAGTGATGATCAGCCTACCCATTTATTTTTTAGAGTGAACTCAGGCACTGCAGATAACTTGCTCCAATTGCAGCGCAATTCATGTACATTATACCACTTTTCCATTTCCTTAGAATTGATGTTTATTAAACTAATGAATTGACACTCTTACCTGGAAAAATTCTCAAATGACTTGAAAATTACTTCAAGGTTTTAAAGAATCCCTTAAGCTTCTTAGAGTTCTTGAGAATTTTTGTCATTTTATTGTGCAACAGGTGAATGTGAATCATTAGTATGAAAGTCATCAGAATAAATGTAGTATGTGACGAGAGTTATGCTACTTCTACATCCTTGAGTTGGAAGGTAAATAGGGGACTCTTTTGCAACATGTTAACCTGGATTACACTGCGGACTGTTAATGTGATGAGTAGAGATACCAGTTGCAGCATTCAATGTCAGTTTAGTGGTATCATCTACAACATAGAGTGCAAAGAGCTAGTGGGATTTGGAGACAAATACACTGTAACTCTTGACAGTCCTGCCTGATATACATAGGCGAAGACTTGTATTTTCACCAGGGGGGGGCTCAAAAAATAGCTGCAGTAGCCAAAGGATAGTAAGAGCTGAGGGTGTTAAAGTGATGTTCTTGTGCATTTTTCTTTATTGCTTTTTTCTATTTGAACATGGTAGAAGAAACAAGCAAGAAAAAATTAAATGATTTTGATACCTATTACTTATTAATCATAAACTTTTAGTGCTCATTTAGATAACCGCTTCTATGAAGGCACAAAAGTGTACTCTTTCTCACAGCATTTCTTTATATGACGTTATCGATAAGTTCATCAATTGACAGTTTCATGACCTCTTCTTTGTGTATGTTCATTAGTGCCACAGCATTTAATGGTTCTTGAGACATTCATGTTAGTGACAAGAACCTTAAGAGTTAGTTATAAAATTGAACTTCCAGCTTTCCCAGGGGGGATGAGCCCCCCAAAATTTTTTCAGGGAGGCTAGAACCCCAATGCCCCCTAAGTCTATGCCTATGCTGATATATCAAGAAATTTTACCAGGGCCAAAGAGTTTGCAACAGCTAAAGCACTTTTCAATGTCAGTTTACAGTTTGATTATGGTGCCATAAAATACTGGAGATTTTTCCAGATTTGCTGTTGCTGGAGCTCGGCTGGAGACACTTAAAGTGCTGGAGTCTGCCGCAAACTGCAACAGACTTGGTAACTATGTGATGGGATTTGTAGGGCTCACAGGAGAACCATAAGCAACAATTTGTATTAAAGAAATCTAAACATCTACAAGTTTACAATAGTAAATTTAATTTTACGCATCTCTGGCGTATGACCAATAAGATAACAGAACTTTTGTTGGTACCATAGCAGCACAGTTATTCCACTTTCTTTTATTTGGTATTGTATGTGATTGCCATCTAGTGAGCTACCAATTTGGTTTCCTTTGTCTACTTGGAACTGGGTTATTGAAAGAATGAAATATGTGCAGCATCGAGATTTTACAGCAAAGGACATACAAACGTTATTCAATGGTTTTGTTTGGTATTGAGAAATTTTATCTGCCTTGCAGATGTCCATGGCTTTCATCATATTTGCTGAATTATGGGCAACATCTTTCACAAATGTCCAGAACACTGACTCACATTTTTTATATATGGTTGGCGTAGCGGTTCATACTTTGTCAAACATATGTGGACTTATAGGTCCAAATTGTGAAAATTCACTGATTATTACAAATAACTTTTTGGTTGCGAACATTCATTCTGAAAATATGAGCATTTTATTCATATCTTGTTAGAAAAAAGTAGATATTTTACACTAAGCATTTAAACAGTATTTATGTAGGAAGTTTATCACAATTTTGATACCCCATCATGAATTGGCAAAATTGTTTATAATACCACAAGGCAAAAAAGTTTGATAACCCTCCAAGCATTCTTCCGACCCTGTACCCAGTATTAAAAGTGACAGCTCCCTAAGCAATAGATGCGAATATATGTGTGGAGCGTGATGAATAAGAAGTACGTATACTTGGAGAGGGGGTACCTCCTAATCGTACGAGAGATCCGTTTGGTCTTCAATAATAAGCACGACCACCCGCTTTTGTCTAGCTTCGCCACTGCTTGTACTATTAGGTATTTTGAAGTCATGATGCTGTTAATTTTTGCATGCAGTTTGT
>WIPJ01002779.1:374879-397528 GCA_018155075.1 Cassiopea andromeda | reverse complement strand
CACCCCCCCCCCCCCAATCGGCACATCCCTGGTCTGCTGTATTTAAAAGTGCTGTCAAGTTTTATTTCTCAGTAAGAGTGCATGTTTGTATTTTGAAAATTCATTTAGTTTTATTTTTATGTAGTTGGACACTTAAACATTCCAGGGTTCCACTCAATCTCTGCATTTCCTCCAATGGAATGCAAGCTCCGCTCTAGTAATAATTTTCTGTTGTTGAGCAATTGACTTCTACCTCATTCATTCTACTTTCTAATAATAGGAAATTAAAGACGTAGCAGCTATCGGTATTGGTAGAAATGCAATTTATTGGTGTATAATATCAAGGAAATGTGAAGTTAAAGGGTGGTCAAGGATTTTGCTTAAGCAAGAGAAGAAATATATTCCAGAATATTTTGTGCAGCAGGTGAATTGTGTTTCATTATTATTAGCAGAAATGCACAGCATATATCAGTTCCAAGGTTTTGGAGAAGATAGGTGCTACAGTTGTTAAAAGAAAATCATGTGTCGTAGCAGAAGTGGTAGAATCAACAAACAGAAATTTCAAACAATTAAATTTCTGCTTCTTGGGCATTTTTAAACACTCCATCAGTAGCATGTGTAACACTTTCACACCTGCATTTGTGTGTCTTTGCAGATTTACCTTGTGGCTATAGAACTACCTTTCCAGATATCCCTTACGATTGTAGTTTATTCTCATAATTGATAATTTGTCCTCAACACAGTCCTAGCTCTTTCAATCCTGCTTTAGTAGTTAACATAAAACACAGTACTAATCCACGTATAAGCCACACCTTTTTTCTCCTTTTAGTTTCCAAAAGTAGGGGTGCGGCCAATGTGCAGAGTGCATTATCCCTCGGGGAAAATGTATGTGCTCCTTCCTAACGGGTTGTTTGCCATTGTTATTAACAATCGAAACACCAACGATTACCGCGCCCATATACAGTGCATATGCGTGTTCGACACTGCAACAAACGCTGCTTAACTTCTAATTGCCAGTTTGAGTTATAAACCAAACACCCTCCCGTATTTCACATACAGCTTGGTTTGAGCTTGAAGTACTCTCAAGTGCCAAATAAACAGGGGGTCATAATAAAAGGAGGGTCGGAATTTGAGGAATGGTTTTAAATGATTTGAAAACGATGAAAAGAACAAAAAGCATAGAGTTATCATAAAGCTTAGAGCTAAAATACATACAGAACCACTCTATTTTGCCTTGAATATTGGGCGTGAATAGCACTAACAAAGAAATGGAATGAATTCTGGGGCTCATAAGTCTATGTCCTTGCAATTAATAAATTGGGGGTCCTCATAAGGTCGGGGGTTGGAAAACAATCGAAAAACTAGTAAGCGGGGGGGGGGCGTTTATTTGGCACCTGAGAGTAGTTTCATTTGCGAACGAAAACAGAAATCGTACTTTAAGAATGGCTTGATGAGAGATCAAGAATGACTTTTGATTTAAGTTTGTTGGCATGTTCAACATCGATGAATTAGAGCACATTTTTTGTTTGTAAGCTGGTCTTTGTTTCGATAGGGTATATTCAGCAGACCCGTAAAATTAGTTCAAATATGGCATAACTTGATTGAGCTACCTAAAAAATTTCTCTAATTTTGGATGCTTGAAATTGGGGTGTGGCTTATGCGCAGGGGTAGCATCTAAGCGGGTTCTTTACAGTACTTACAATTCATTCAATTTTCAATTTTCTTACAAATCCATTGGAACCAAACCAATTTTCTCGTCAACTCTGTTCTTTAAAGTGATGTAACAATATCTTAATTTTTTCAAGGTTAAAGAGGCAATGTCAGAAATTCCAGATAGTGACGTAAGAGTCATTGAAGCACAAACACACAAATCATCCACGAAGGATCCGTTTCTTTTTCCATTTATTCTTAACAAAAGACTGGTAGAAGTTGTACTGCATGCTGTTTCAAAACGACGCTCAATTTCGCTCAATCCCAATGTTGTAAAAAGCTATTTTAAATTGTCCAAAGGCTTCAATCATCAATACTATGGTGTACCTCTTATAGAAGATCTACTCAAAGAGACAAAAGGAAAGAGAAATAAGCACAGTAAAGAAATGGAAGAAACCATCGAACAAATGGACTCTCAACCCGAGTACACCTGCATGGTAGAGTCTTTAATGGAAAGCCAACTTGAAAACATACCAAAAGAACTAACAGGTCTCAAAATTGATGCAGCTCTAATAAACTACTTCCAGAGTCAACCCCAAAAGGAAGGGCTTGCTAACGTTCTATTACTTGCATGTGCATTTATCAATATTGAAATATTGCACAGGTAATTAACAGTGGCAGGTGCATATTTCTTGTGGAAAATACTAATTTCACATTTGTATATATAGCTCATGTGACAATCATAAGATAAGACTGAGAGAAAGACTAGACCTCAATTTCAGGTTTTTATTTACATCCTTCAATAGAAATACCCAAGGATCTTCCCGCCAGTTTGTTTTCGCCTGGCTTCTTCATGGTCCATAATTCCACTTGATGTTGTTAATACCATAAATCTACAAAAAAAGGACAGTTTACGGCAATAATGCATAGCTGATATGCAGCAGTCAGGGAAAACTCTGCATATTTACTAATTGTATACAGGTAGCCTTGAAATTCCAAATCACCAACAGAACGATAAAGGAAATGAATTAATAAACTTATTTGAAGCATATTTTGGCAACACTATGAACAGGATTCAGTCAGAATTCTTCTCCAAGCCACTTAATTTCTAGATATTTACAGCAGTTCTAATTACACTTCTATTACTCTTCCGTGGTATCATCAGTTTTTCCATACTAATAATCTGCAATACTACCGTAATGCCTCCATTAAGTACCCAGGTGCGTATACAATTGTTGAGCCTCAAAAGGGGGGCACTTATATGAGTGGGTGCCTATTTAGTCAAATAGATCTAAGGGCTATTGAAATAAAATGAAAAGGAAAGATATGAACTTCTGCTCTGCTTTTTCTTATTCACATACACAATGTTTACATCTAAATCTTAATCTCTATCCATATCTTCGTCAACTAGCATCTCCACAAGCTCAAATGGGCTTTCTTTGTCCGTATCTATGTATTTGAACTGCTCTTTTAACAAAGTATGACCTTCACAAAACTTCAAATGAGTGTCTACTGTTGTCAGAGGAATGGGCACTTTTTAGGGTGGGTACTTATCCAAGGGTGTGTGCTTACTAGAGGGGGCACTTACTACATTTTTTTCCTAAAGCGTGGGCACTTATTAGAGGCACTTATTTTGGGGGGGGGGTACTGAATTGCGGTATTATGGTAATTCATTTTTATGGTAACGTAAAGTCCACAGCTACCTAAAATGCAATGTTTCTAAAAAATTTCTACTCAAACTACCATTTAGTTACAACTACTAATAGACAGACTTATTCCCAAAAGTGATTCAAGTGTATGTCTATAATATTTGACTCAAGCCCATGCCTGGAGTGAGGTGCAATCACGCATGCGGTTGTCCACATTCATGCAAAAGCTACAGCACAAGCAAAAGATCATCCATTCCAAAATCACTGTCAAACATGCAATCACGCATATCAAATGTGAACTTCCAGTATTATATTGTATTTCCTTGGCCACCACCTATTTTTAATCTGGACGGAACATTCGTCCCCCTCGTCCCCCTCCTCCCCCTAAACAATGTTCGTTTTGGGAGAAGTACATGCGGTAAAGGAAGATTTTTTCGTGCACAACAACGCCAAGTGACTCAGGAACAGACCAACATTATTTTAGGGGGAGGAGTTGCGTCAAGGAATGATGGTTGAAATGCTGAGAAAGCTCTAGTTTTTCATAATTTTTTGAAAGTGTCCCTGGGACCTTTGGCAAGTATTGTATCTCTCATGCACAAATGAGCACATATGTAATTTCACGTTCATGCAAAAATCTAATCAGGACATGGACTGTGATTCCCTCCTTTCCTAAAGGGCTAGATATGTCTACTAAACCATGTTTACATGGAGAAATTCAATCCCATTTAAGAAAAAATACGAGATACTGAAAGGTAATACAGTTTCTATCAAGAGGCTCCAAAACAGGTGACATTCGAAGAGAATTAAAGCAGTGGCGGACATTTCATTCTACCATTAACATCAATTTTAAAAATAACTAACAATATATTAGACATATTCATAAAAGACACTGAACAATTTATAATACTTAGCAAACAAAACAAAAGGAACACAAAAAACTTGAGAAAAAAGTACAAGCAAATAAAAGCAAACAAACAGAAACGTACAAGAATTTTGTCTCAAGATAGACACCAGAAATTCCCATGACAGCAAAAAGGAAAATATACATAAGTGATGATCATCATTGATTTGATTGGATGTAATATTTATATAAAATTTCAAAAAGACCTTCCCTGCATCTTGCCTGAGACATACAGTGGAACAAAAAGTAAGAACAAAAAGACTGCTGGTGCTTCAAAATCCATTATCCCTAATCAAACCGACCTAAATTTTCAATGTATGAAATGGTAGCCTCAATACTAACGTTATTCTCTAACACATTAAAACGGGAATTTCCATATAGAAGATTGCAAAGGGATGTATCATCAGGACTAGTGAGATCAATTTCTGGGATGTCCGAGATCTGGCCAAACAGATGCAAGCGAAAGGAATGATATTGTGGACAGTGCAGGAGGAAACGTTCATTATCTTCATTAGCTAATCCACATATACAAACAGGAGACAGTCAAATGCACGTCTAAAACGATGCTCATTCTGGTCACTGGATTGAAGGCGGAGCCTTCTGAGTAATATCATACCTGGGATATCAAATACCTGATAGGTGGAGTTTTTAACTTGTCGAATATTGGAGATCAATTCCTTTTCAAAATGGGAGATTGAAGAACAATTTCGAAGCTCACTATCGAGCAAATTCCATTCAAATAGCGCATTTTGAAAATAAGTGTTTGAAAAACGAACTGTTCTTGCTACTGATTGTTAATATGTATTTGGGTTCGATGAATTGTACCGTAGCTGGCGCTCCTGCCGTAACTCATTCAAGAGATATTCCTGCAATTTGGATTTTCTTAGCGAGAAAAAAGAGCCAATGTTCTGTACCATCTATGATAGAAGGTTTCCCAACAACCTAGTTCTTCATAAAGTCTCTGTCCACTTGTACCTCTCAACGCACCAGTTACAGGCAAAGCCGCTGACTATTATACCCGCTCTTGCTTTTTTGTGATTTCAAGATCAGGCCCCATTCACATTATACCGGATTCACTTTGTACCACATTCTTGACCGAATACGATATCAAAATTTTACATGTTCCTACTATATCGGATTCACTTTTAGGCGTTGTTCATACTACTCCGCTCCGCTTCATTCACGCCACTAAGCCTTTTGTTAAGAAGAACTTTCACGGCAACTGTCACGGCTGTAAAACTGATTTGACGCTAGAAAAAAAACTGGCTGCAGCTCAAAGAAAGCCTCCGGAGCGACGATATATTGGATTCATGCATTCACACTAGGTCAAGAGTTATTCGATAGCGAAAGTAATCCGATACATACGACTGGGAGAGCGGAGCGATTTCACTCCGCAAAAGCAATATGGAGTATAGCGGATTCATCCGGTATAGTGTGAACTGAATGCCTATCTCCAATATGTGACGAATCTGGTATAGAGTGAATGGGGTCTAAGTGTGAAATTATACGCACTTAAACCGGAATTGTCCGCTGATTGGTTAAAGGGCTTTCCCTTAGCTGCACGGTAGCAACCATCCACGTGTGTTGATTACAGTGAAAGCACTACAGGATATTTATATTCGTTCACACATTGATTGCTTGGTTTTAGTTCTGGAGTATCTATTGATGTTTCATGTCTACTTTTAATAAAATTTGTTGAACATCTACCATCCGATTCGCTAAGGAAAGGATTCCATAGACAGTATTTGGCCATGCCTCCACTGTTGAAAATCTCATTTTCGCTATCATTCGCGCTAAGAAATCAAACAATTCTCGTTTTATTCAACGTAGAAGGCGATCATTATTTATGACCGGGGTGGGAGTTGAAGAGCAAATGGTGGGGTAACTGAACAAATCAGTTGTGCTAGGTGGTCGTAGCGAAGTAACTGCTAAACACAGGGGTGTTGTAAAAAACCACACTTTAGCATAAGTAAAAGTCTAAAATATCAAATATAAAGCAAAATGGTACCATATCATATATTAGGCATATCTCATATTAAACAAAACGCTCTACAAGTTCATAATAAATGCTAACGGCGCAGTCATTTATAATTCTGGGTGACGGGGCGGGCTAGACTTGGGAAGCTGCTCAACAGTTTTGTACCTCTCTACTTTCTTCGAGAAATTGTCAACCCCCACTCAGAGATATGTATAAGATTTTATACCACAATGCTCAGACAAATGTCCAATTTTCCTTTGAAAAGTTTTCATACCATTCCCAATTAAAGTAAACCGCCCCGTTACTTAATGTTAGAGCAAGGACGTAGAAACTGAAGGGGCAAAAAGGGGCACGTACCCTAAACTCTTTCAAAAATTTGTATATAAAGTGCCCGTTCTCAGCTTGCAAAGTGTCCTTTCTTGCTTAAGAGGTTGCCCATGAAAGCATGTGCCCCCCCCCCAATTTTTGAATGCTTCCTACGTCCCTGCCTAAAGGCTTGAGTGCAGGGCCAAGGAAGGCGTAAAAAGTTGATGGTAAGAAGTTTGGTGACTTTTGCCCATCCTAAGTCCTTGATACATCACTATACCAAAGCATGTCATACAAGCTGATGAGGATTTTCTTCACAATAAATAGTTTGCGCGGTCAATGGACGAGTGGTAGCAGAAATGTGAGTGTCAATACAAATCGCCTAGCCAAACAATGTCGAATGAGTGTGCTCTCATTCGAAAATAGTATACCTTCTCACAAGAGTTATGGCGAAAATAGGATTGTGAACAGAGAATGCTTGGTCAAACAATGTGCAACGAGTGCTCTTTGGGTTGAACGTATTATAATTCCTGATGCGAATAATAGCGAAAACAGTATTGTTAACAGGGGAGGCATAGCCAAATACTCCAAGGAAACCTCTTACCATCACGAATCCGAGGGTAGATATTCAACAAAATATCTTTAAGTAGACATGAAACATCAATAGCTACTCCAGAACTAAAACTGAGCAATCAATGTGTGACTGGATGATAGACGAATCGATAGTAAATCGTAGGAATATGACAATCCTGCAGTGTTGTCACTGTAATCAATCACGCATGGATGGTTGCTACCGTGTGGCTAAGGGAAAAGATCTTTAACCAATCAGCGCACAGTTCCGGTTTAAGCGCGTATATAGTTAATAAATGCGATCAAGAACGTCCCAGCTAATATACTTTGACAGATATTTTAACAACCAATACCTGTACGTGCCTTCAGAATTGCTGCTCCTATATAACTCGAAAATCTAGTTTATATTCCAAGGTCATTCCAAGGTGCTTATTGCCGTGTCCACACTACACAAACTAAACCTAGGTTTGCCCCAGGTTAGTTTAATCTAGGGCGAACCGGGTTGTGTCCACACTGAAGTTGCCTACTTTACAGTGTGGACAGAAACTTGGGGCGAACCTAGGTTAAGAGAATCTATGCATGTACAGCAGGCACGTTATTCTGCATCCTCGCTACAAATTTTATTCAAACATAGCGGAGAACAACGTGTACGGTATTAACACTTGTAGTTCAAGTATTGTTCTAAACATCGCAATGATAACAAAGCTTGCGATAATGTAGTTGAAATAATACAGAAGAATTGAGCTTTTGAAAAGAATGAAGAGCGTCATTATGCCGCTGCTGATGTAAATGAATAATTTTGCATACAGAAGCACAATTTACATTTAGAAAAGCACTCAAAAGCAATGATCAAATTACTGTAGCCGCCACTGCCCATCCCTCAAGTGTAAAACTAACCTGGGTTCGACCCAGGTTGTTTCCACACTACATTTTTCACAACTTACCTGGGGTGAACCTAGGTCGAACCCACCTCCGAAGCTGGGCTAAACTAACCTGGGGCGAACCTGGGGCAAACATGAAGTTACTACCTATAACACAGCATGCCTGTGTTTCTTACAATGTTTTCAATTTTTCCCTACATTCAACTTCATGTTCCTTAGAGAAATGATCAGTTGTGTACTTTATCACTTGCCTCATTCTTGAAAATTAACCAAATCAAGTGCTGTGATAGCATAAGTTTGTACTGCTTTGATAGTTATGATTGTAACAAATACTCTCAGGAAAACACCTGCAGAAGATGATACTTAAGAGAAAGCATCAATGATTTCCAAAATATTTGACTCTATCAATTGTTAGTTTTAGATTAATAGCCACTCTTTAAACCAATTTCTCATAAAATGTGTCTACCTCCTTTCTCTTACATTGTTTATCTAGTTGTATTTACAACTTTACTGTTTGTGGAGTACATTTTACTGTTACTATGAAAAGTCATAAATGAGGTCATGAATTTTGAAAAGTTGAAAAATGAATCTAAACATTTTTGAAAATATAAGTTTCAAAAAACAACAAAAGAGACTGTTGCTTGTCTTGACACTTTGAGATTAAAATAGCAAACAAAGCCATCTTTTAATTCAAATTTTGATTTCAAGAAGAAACTTACTTGATGTTTTCATATATGCAATACATAAAAAAGGCAGAACAATGGTGGACACACATCACAAAACTCAATACAAAATTTCACCACACATTGCACAACCAGCCATGCATCTACTAAAATGTTTCCAAAGAGGCCCAATTAAACTAATAGATAACAGAACCCATACTGCCTGCCTTTAAAAAATATCAAAAACAAACCATTACCCAAACTGTCTTGAAGGCATAAGATAGCTTGCCCATTTTTCAATGTCTTTGAGCTTTACATCAAATCTTGGACTGATAACACCACACTGTTGAAGAAAATGAGCTTTTCATTAGTGCTGCAAAACATTTATAAGAAACAAAAGTCTGCCTAATTACATTCATCAGTATGATATCACAAGAATTCTACTTTAAAATATTTTAATTTTGGCTTTAAGTTCTGAAAAAGCACTTTGTAAGAGCTATTCTTGACAAATTTCAGCTCAATCTGAAAAGTAATGACCAAGATATAGACAATTGAATGCTAACACAGTTCCTATCACATCACTGTATTTTTAGGCTGGTTGTAAATGGTTAGAGCCAACAGATAAATAAGTGTTTTGTATGGCAAGATTTTGATCATCAAATGGTTGTATTTCATCCCATCTTGACAATATTTGCCTAAAATTGCTAAAAGACAATTCCATGCTTTAAAATAATAATTGTGGAGTTGTCAACTTATTTTGCTTATACTGAGTCATTCTGGAAACCCATTAAGAGGTCTCATGGAAGCCCATGCACCCCATCTCAGCCATTAGGCCAATGACAGTAGGGACTTTGAAATTTGATGACAGCCTCAAAAACACTGTACTCTATTTTTTCAATTTTTCTACTACATTTTCAAAACCTGTAATATCTGTTTGTGCATCTATAATGTCCATTGTGCAAAACTTTTAAGCTTGCAAAAAAATGGAGTGCATCAGAAACAAATAATTATTACTCTTCACAAATTTTACTCACCTGTAATTCACATTCAGCTAAAATGGTTTAATAGAGTTAGGGGCTGAGTTAGCAGTTTGAAAAAATGTACTAGCATTTGGTGATATTCTGATGTAAAATCAAAAATTCACAAAAGAAGTAAGCAGAAATTTTAAATGTTGTGGAAGTAAAACTTGAACATAGCTAAAACGCAAGTAAGTCTTTTTGAAAAGTAAATTATCAATTAATATGAATTTGATGCAAAACATAGCATATTTCATTGAACTGTAACCTCCGTTACATAGAACTGCTTTAATGCACCAGTCTATTTTATGGTACCCTCTCATTCAATGGGGTCAAAGTACAAAAATTTCTAAAAATGGATTTTCATTATGTCATCACCAATGAACTCTATTACATCAAGGAAATAAAATCCCAGAAAAAAATTCAAAACAAACCATTCAGCAACACTGGCCCAAAAGATCCTAACAATGACTGTCAAATATCTACCACTGTGAAAACTGTGCAAGAATAACTGATTTTGCTGATATTCATAATGACATATGTGTCCTAGCTGTCCTCACTATTTCCCCAACCCTACATCCCACAGTGGGCTAAATAGGCATGGTCATAAGTTCCAAGAAATGCAACTAATTGATACATCTCTCTATAAATAGATTTTATGAAGATTTTAGCCTAGAAATGTTGGTGTTTGTGGCAAAAATGGTTAAACTTTGTCAAAGGGTGATTCCATATAAAACTAGGGCAAAAAGGACTCTGATAATCACCATCATCCCCACCCCGCTTTACAAAAACCTTGAAAAAATGACCAATGCCCCTCAGCTTATTTGACCACCCTACAGTTAAGCACAAAAGATTAGCCATGATGATCCAGCAAGAGCTTGAGAAGTTTGCCCTTATGGCTTCTGTGATTCCTAAAAGTGTGCAGAACAGTACCTGATGCAATCATGCTTGTCTAATAGACAATTTGCTGGGGTTCAAATAGCCAAATATTGCCAATAATGTGAATGTCAATAACTTCTGTTTTCCAGCAGAGACCAAAAAGATCTGTTACAAAGATATACCTTGCTATGTCTACTTTGAATATAAAAAGTTTGAAATCTGTCTCGAGTTGGGCAACAGTGACAACTACAGAATAAGTAAGTCCCCAAAGCTTGCTATTTCTATTTAAACGTTAAATTTCAGCATGATAGCACAAAAATACCAAATGTCCTATACACTTTCAGATTTAGCATTTTAAGAAGTGATTAGATGCCAAATTTTGGTAGAATTGATGATGCCATTCAGAAGTTATGACATATTTTACACAGCTGATAAATTCAAAGTGGTGGCCATCTTGACAGCATTAGCAGATTTTGGTCAAATTTTAAATTGCAGTATCTTTGAATAGTTTGGAATACTGCTGCCTATAATTTTACATTTTTTTAGTTTCTGAACATGTCCTCCAACAACTGTGCCAAGTTTGGTAAAATTGTGAGGTGGTGGATGTCATGGCTCTCCTACCTTTATGTGGAATTACCCCCAAAACTATAAATATTGTTAACTAATAAATCATCATTAAATTCACCACTTAACATTTCATGCTCAAGACAAAGAATATGATACTTAGAACTTTTAGAAAGCTATTTTCACATTCAACAGGTATGCAGACATTAAATTAGAGTTTCATAAAATTCATATAATAGATTAATATTGAATAAAGTAAATGGCTTTTGAAGTGCAATGCAATGACTTTGAATTACTTGAAGAGTCAAGAATTGAAATCAGAACTCAAAATTGTAAAACATCGAAACATTGTGATGGTAATTACCATTTTCATTTTACAATTCTATGTGCATTATAATAGTTTGTTATCAATACTTTCTCACTAAATTGAAAAAGTGCTAACAGAATATTGCAATTAAGATGGGTAACCCCTATATTTCAAGGTGAGAAAAATATCTATGATAGTGCCTATAAATAGTGAAGCAACACTTCATGAAAATACTATCACCATCAAAACTTCCCTATATTCAGTGATACAGTGAGTGATTTGATGATATTTTGCCACATCCCATTTTCTGTTAGTTTCTGCTGACCTACTTGGATGTCACTCTAAGTGCATTCCATGTAAAGTTCACACCAAAGATTCACTGAGGGGCCTTTGCCTTAATGCCAAGGACATACAAATACAAAACAACTTACTTAGCGTCACAAATCAACTGGCGGAAAAGATAAATGAAAGGAGGCTCCTTTCCCTGCAATGAAAATCAGTTCTACAGCCATCAGGAGTTGTGCAAACAGAACCTGAAGGTTTTGAGGAAATGTCATCTCAAAGCTGGACAATGCTATTTTGAAAAATAGAAAATGCCAACCCTTCCTGTTTGATCTCGCATGCCTGTACACCTATACTCAACAATTTAACAATCTTATGCCAGTATGCTTAGGAAAATGAAAAGTCTACACCAAATATATTTGGTGCGGGCTACATGGAATGCGATAGGGGATGTCATAAACAAGTAACTGCATGGGGCACTGAGTGACCGCCTCCTAATTAAAGATCTTGCATAGTTTTGCCCCCAGAATTATTGGCCTAGTGATCTATATTGTCAAGTAAAGCCTTTGACCCCCAATGTAATGGCAGAGGCAGCTCTTGGCCCTCCCGGACATTTTCTCCAACTACATGCATGGGATCTTCATTATACTATTGAAAATGTGGGTTTTTTTCAAAGCTAGCCTTGGACCTATAAATCTACTGCAGTCACTTTTTCAATGAAAAACTCCATGGTTTTGTTTGCTCAGCATTATAGATCCCTGAAGTATGTCTCATACGTTTGTACCTTGATTTCAAAATAAAAAATGAGTTTAAACATGCCTATATGATAAATGCTCTTGGTAGAGTTCTTATCGGAGAGGTACATATCTGCATTAGCCCCAAATGAAAATCACAATTTCTTAGCCTTACAAAAAATTGATAAACTACTGTTCATATGCAAACTAAAAACTTAAATAGCATACCTTGTTTAGTCGTCCATTAAGATTAACCACAATCTTTCCAGCACGATGATCATCGATAACTTCAAATTCACCAATGTAACCATGCTTCATCATAACAGTGAGAAACTTGATAATGACTTTGGAGGAGGGCCTAATAAGGACCTGTCGCTTCCCACGCTTTTCAGCGTTGCAAATTGTCTTCAGGCAATCATTTAGAACGTTCACTCGTACCATGACGACTAAAATAAAATCACCCCATAAGGTTCTTAATATCCAATTAAGCAATGACCCATGATCGTCAATACTACTAAAAGCTTCACAAACAAAATATGTCCTGTATCTAAAGAATTGATTCAGTCAACAAAAAAATAACGCATTGGTATTTGATAGGCCTTTCTACAGAAAAATGATAAGCATGAGAGTGAAATAAAGTGGCACTTCTTTGCTGCAGATGGATTTCGATAGTGCCACTTACCACTGTTCCTCTAGGACTTAGAAAAGAACGAGCAACGTACTCCGCGCAAACTATTACTCAAAAGAGTCTGGGCTCTAAGCTTGACAAATTGAACTATATCGCTTGACATCCAATTTTAGGCCATGTCTTTCCTTCATGATAATGCTTAAAATAAAAGCCCGGTGCTTGTATTAAACTTTTTAGGGGACTTCTATTCGAGTGGAGAGGGAGGCTCGATCACCTTTTTTGTCAAGCTAAGGAATTGTTAATTCTACATATAGTTTTCGGTTGTCTCTGAATATTTTGCCCAATATTTATTTCGATGAGCTACTTTCACACTTTCTTTCATATGAATTCGCTTTGCGGGAAGCGTAATTTTGCAATAAATCGAAGAACAAGCACTACGAAGAGTAAAGTCCTTTTGAATCATGCTGTATCATGAATCAGGATGGAAAAAGAAGCCTTAGCTGTTGTGTTTGCAACGGAGCATTTCCGCTACTATTTGTTGGGTCGTCAATTTCGAATAGTTACTGATAATAGTACTTTCACAAGGACGTAATTTCCGGGGGGCTAGGGGGGCTGAAGCCCCCCCCCAATAATTTTGATGATACAAAATTTTTTTATGTAAATTATACTGCGTTTAGAAGGTCAGAGAATGCATCAACATCAATAACCGCATGGTAAATTACAAAGGGGGCACTACAGTATATTCGCTTCATATTCTAAACTTTTTCTTTTTAATTTGGCCACATTTAGGCCAGAATTTTTCTATATTGCAGAAATTGTTTTAATAACGGCATTGTATTTTTAGACGCTTTAAAACTATAAAAAATATACATTTCAATTCACAAAAGAAACTTTTTATAAAATTGTTATTAATATTACACATTTCGAATCTAAATTTCGAATCCGAGTCTCGAATTGAATCATCATACAAAGAAAAAACAAATTGGACTTCTCCTTCTACAAACTATAAGCGGAGAAAGAAAGCTGATCATTTTTCAAAATGGCATCTGCAGATTCTGGGAAGAGCTCTTCATCTACTGGCGATTTTCCGGAAAAACCACACCAACCGAGATCAATAAAGTTTCCTATGAGAGACACAGGGAAGCAGAAGCGAGCGTTCAACCCCAAATGGTTTGATCAATTTACATTTTTGCATTACCGGGAAGATAGTGATTCTGTGATGTGCCATACCTGTGCACTTGCAGACAAAGGCTATACAGTAATTATTTCTTGTGTTTTTCTATTACCGTGCAGAAAGAGAACTTTCGTGATCCTAAGTCATTTTAAGGCCTCAGAGATGGCAAAATCTCTGGAGCTTCCGGGGGCTCCGCCCCCTGAACCCTGCCAGAGCTCTGCCCTGGACCCGCTTGGTGGCTTACAGCGCCCCCCAGACCCCCAGCTGTTTTAGGCGATGACCTAAGGTCATTGCGATGGCCAAGGTTCACTAAATTACGCTAGAAATTAGCCCCCTCAAAGTATTTGTGGAAATTACGGCCCTGTTTCACCTGGCTTCATTCTGTAGAACCGAAGGGTCGCATAGACAGATGGGTTATGAAACTTCAGGAATTTGATTTTACCATAAGTCATAGGCCAGTGGGTGCCAATCAAAGTGCTGATGCCCTTTCTAGATTAAACCAACATTCTGAGACAGTTCAAACAGTTTCCAGTAACTCTGCTCTTTCTTGAGTAGTGAACTTGCTCCCTGATATAAGTTTATTTGATTCTCAACATGCAGACCCCCAAATTTCAAAAGTAATTGAATTAAAGGAGCAAGGTTTCCTCGAACCCCAGCAATTGTATGGAGAAGTAACAACCAGCTATTTACGTACTGGAATTGCTGGAATGAGCTTTTTGTTGAAAGTGGACTGCTAATGAGGTCTTGCAAGTAAAAACGCCAATTTCCACAGAATGTCATTGTTATTCCCCAAGCCTTGGTAAAAGCTGTCCTTTGCAATTTGCATAGCAGTCCATCTGGAGGTCACTTGGGCGTCACCCGCACCATTTTACGAGCTAGGGAAAGGTTCTTTTGGCCCCGGATGCAAGAATCCATAACTGATCTTATCATAAATTGCCCTGAGTGTAGCCAGACAACAGACGACCCCAAGCTGATGAAGGCCCCTTTTCAGACAAATCGAAGTAATTGAACCGTTTGTCTTTTGTGCTATGGACTATATGGGCCCGATAAAGGAAACTGCCAGGGGAAATAAGCATATTCTTGTACTCATGGACCATTTTACAAAATGGTGTGAGGCAATCCCACAAAAGATCAGAAAGCCTCTACAGTAGCCCGCATACTTCTTTCTAGTGTGTTTTCCAGGTTTGGCCCCCCTACAGTCCTTCACTCTGATCAAGGCCGTAAATTTGACAGTACGCTCATGCATGAAATTTACCAGCTAATGGGGGTTAAGAAAACGCGCACGACGGCATACCTCCCGCAATGCGACGGACTTGTAGAGCGACAAAATCGAACACTACAAAACATCTTGTCTAGTTTTTCTCTGAGCATAGATTGGGATGAATGGTTAGCACAGGCAGTGTTTGCGTATGATACAAGTGTCCACGAATCGACAGGAATTTCACCATATGAAGTGTTATTCGGCCGCCCAGCTCGTATGCATATTGAGGTAGAACTGGGTGTGCCATTGCGCAAACCCACTAGTCAGTCAGATTACAGTCAGTCAGTGAGAAAAGCCTTAGTCCATTCTAATCAGCTTGCTCAACGTAACTTAGCAGCAGCGCGATCAAGACAAGCTCTTCACTATGACAACAGGAGTAGGAGAAATTGGGCACCCTATGAACCAGGAAAGACTGTTTAGCTCTGGCGCCCAAAACACTGGAAGTTTGGGAAAAGGTGGAGTGGGCCCTATAAGGTATTAGCTCACAATGGGGTTAATTATAGGTTAGTATCCTCGGTGGGAAAAACGCTGGTTGCCCATCGCAACTTCTTAAAGCCCTGCCCAATTCCCATGGACAAAGGAATCCCAGTATGCCCAGCCCCTGAGACGCCAGGTATCACTTTTGTGCATTCAGATATAGGCACTCAGGATATCGGCAACCCGGAGCCTGCCAGGGTTCGAGCCCCCTACACTCTTTTCTTTTTATAAGAATACCTAATTTTTTTCTGAGCCTCAATATTCTTAAAAATTTTCGGTTTTGAGCCTCAGATTATTCTTAAATTATTCTTAAATTTTTGTTCCTCAACACAAGGTGTAAAATCGCCTTAAGATCAAAGAAACATATTAAATCATTTTTGATGTGGTGATTCATCATAAATTTCAACGAGAACAAACAGAACAAGTCAAAATACGGTTTTAGTCCAAAAGTATTATTTCAACTCCATCAATATCATCAATGCCAATGTAGTCCTCGCTATCATCTGAAGACGTAACTCTATATTTGGCAAGAGTTTATTGACGTACTCGATTTGTCCCATGAACCATCCATTCTCGTATAAAGCTTTGATTCGATTAACAAAATATTTTAGTTTTGATGAAGGTTGAGCCTGGCAATATTCTTAAATTATTCTTAAATTTTAGCAATTTTGAGCCTCAATATTCTTATAGACTTTATTCTTATAAAAAAAAAATGAGTGTATCTCCGCCAAGTGATTAGCCCTCCTATAAGATACTTGCAATTATAAGGGAAGGAAAGGTGTAATAATTGAAACTAAATGTATTGATTTATTATCCGCGTATAGCTAATTGAGTTGTAACGTGCTATGTTGTGAACTGTATGTGGTGTCTCTACTATGTTCTGCTACATATTGTGTCGGTGTCTCTATGTCTGCTTATGATTGCTTGATTCTATATGAATGGTTTAGCTTAGAATGAATTGAGTATCAGTTAGATAATGAAGAGTAATGTTGTCTACTCTGGCTCTCGTTACTCGGAACTCGTTACGCGTGGTGGCAAGCGGGCATAGAGAAACAGCTGCCCGTAAGTTGATAGTGGTTTATATCGCAGAGATTCAGAACCAGGGCAGATGTTGATGACCTGTGGCAAACTTTCCAACCAGGCCCCTTCAGTGAAAAGCAGACTCAATGGCTCACGCTACAGCTCTGCCTAGTAACTGTTAAGGTTACAGAGTGGATTGAGTGTAGCCAACTCGATCACCTCTTTTAAACAAATTACAGGTGAAAACTGACCCTAGGGTCAGTCCTAGGCCCCCATCTTGGGCGAAATGGGAAAGACAAGACAAGACAAGACAAGACAAGACAAGACAAGACAAGACAAGACAAGACAAGATGACACAGGTGAGGGTGAAAGCAATATTGAACCAGACATCACAAGACCACAAATTGATATTCAGAGACCTAAACACCTCGCAGATTATGATGTTGATTGGTCAGGAGCCTGTTCGATTGGCATTTATAAGCCTGAAAGCTATCAAGAAACTGTCAACGGCGATAATGCTGTTGAATGGAAAGATGCAATCGATTAGGAACTGCAAGCCTTGGAGAAAAATGACACTTAGGATATTATTGAGAAACCAGAAAATGCGAACATTATCTCGCCGAAATGGGTATTTGCCATAAAAGGAGATGAATCTTTGAGAGCGCGTTTAGTTGCTAAAGGATTCTCGCATAGATACGGCATAGATTACGAGGAAGTATTTTCGCCTATTGTAAACAAAGACACGTTAAGACTATTGCTGCAAGTAGCAGTCAATAATAAGTATTTGATTCATCAAATCGACGTAAAAAGCACTTACTTGAATGATGCAGACAGATATATGAACGCACCAGAAGGAATGCAAATTCCAAACAGCAAATGCCTGAAATTAAAGAAGTCACTTTACAGGGGCGGATCTAGTGTGCCGCCCGTGCCTTACGGAAGGCAGTCATTTTTAGACATTTCTACGGAAGGCAGGAAGTCAAGTTTACTAACTAATGTAGAATATTTTTTAATCGTTCTCTCACTGCCTTACTACATAATTAAATCTACCATTTTCACATATTGAATCCCTGTGTGTATCTACATATGGACTCAATTTACTTTAATTTAGCCTCGTATCTGAAAAAAATAGGCGATAAGGATGATTCCGTAACTTCTGATTTGGTGATCGTACATCCTGTGTTCAATTTTGATAATTTATGCCATGCAAGTGTTGTGCGGCACTTTGCATGCTTAATTTCGATGTCCGCGCAGCTTTTACCAACAAGTATTGAGACCGAATCTGGTTTGTATTGTTCTGTGCGGTAGTTGGGCGGCAGTTGCAGATGAGCCATAGACAAAGGATATCTGCCTCACAACTACCGCACAACTGCCGCCCAACTGCTGCACAATGTTCATCTGTGAATCAATGGATCGATTATCATGAAGCCTCACTTTGGAAATACGATCTTTTTCCGCGCCGAACTTCTAGGATATACACCGCAAAATGGGCATATTAAGAAAAGTAGAAACGTTGATTCGGTCAGAGGAATTAGAAAAGCTAAGAGACTTGCCTTCAGCTGAAATTGTCAGGCTAGGCCGACTTGCTTCCTTGACCGAGAAAAGAGTGAAGAAATTAGGCCTGAAGTCCGACAGCTCTGCATGTTCCTTTTACCCACGAGAAAAGACCTGTAAAGATGCTACAGATAACATTTTTACTGCAAGGTATTTTTCTTTATGTTACAGTTCCTCTTTCTTTGTACGTTTCCCTAATGCTTGGGAAAGAATTGTAGTGGCTGCCATTAAATTTGACATGTATATATTGGCCCTAAGCAAATTTTAAATTTTGAAGGCACAGAGGCTGGGCAGTTTTTTCATTCAAGATTAGCATTTAACACTTAGCTATAAATAAGCAAAATATAATGTCACGTTATCAATATCATGCTTGATGTACATTGTTGGCCTACTGATAGAGATTTTGTAGACATTTTTATGCCACTAGGATGTATTGACAAAATGGAGATAGCTGTTACATTTACTCTATGCTACTTTATCTAGGGTAAGTGGTGATGGAAATTGCTTGTACAATGCTGTATCTGTGGCAGTCAATGGGGATGAAAGCTTGTCAGCCACACTGAGGGCACTCACATCAGCTGAGCTTTATCTTAATGCCTCCTTTGATGCATCGCACCCTCAATTCATAACCTTATTGGCAACAGAAAAAGCATCTGGACTCATAGGTAGATTTTTTTTAGCTATCACACACCTTTGAGGTGAGTGATTTATTCAATCCAGCACAGTCAAACTACACCCAGCTTGTGAAGTTTGAGGCTTTGAAAAATTGTCAGGTAAAGAGATGGAGCCCCTTTGTTTGCTTGATGGCATTAGCTAGTGTCACTAGAATTACCATACATTCCCTGTACCCAGAAACTGGGGGTGTTGCATCTGGAATGTATGTTTAATGCTATGATAAAGCCATGAAACAATCCAGCAGTTGCACCTTCCCATACCCATTTGTTATGGTCACACCTAGCTGGCACTTTAAAGGATATCAATCCTTTGTTTCAACCAAATCACATTGTCCCATTTTTTTTTCAATAGTTTTCCACCTGATCTTAACAAAGATACCTCCTATGAGGAAGGAAAGATTCCAAATTCTTTTGATGCAGAGCAAGGTTTTAAAAATGTCAAGATTAAGTTTCCTACATCTACAGTGTTTTCTTGCTTGAAGCAAGGGAAAGTATTATTTCCTAAAGCAACATCATCAGAACCTTTAGATAAAGCAAAAGGCAGTGAAGAAATTTGTTCACTTAATGTGTCTGATCAAAGGACTCAAACAAGGTTATTGGATCCTTCTATGGACACTAATGACATAGGATATTTTTATGATAAAACAGAATCTTTTACAGAAAATGAAAAATATGATATTTGTAGAAAAATTTGGAGACCAGTTGCAACATTTGCCTTTCGTCAGTCCATAATTTATGGGAAAAAAGGAAATTTTCCTATTCATGGCTTGAAGATTATAAATGGTTTCAATATTCTAAAGTCCTTGATGGTGCCTTCTGCCTACCTTGTGTTGTATTTGGGCAACAAATTGGTATCAACTCATCAAAAGTAGAAAAACTGGTCACTAGTCCTCTCTAAGACTGGTCCTCTGCAGTTACAAGGCTCAAAATGCACAATAAGTCAAGTATCCATCAAACATCTTTGTTAACCATGAAAACTTTTCTTAGTGTAAAGCAAAACAAAATAACTTCCATTGATAGACTCCATGATAAAGTAAGTTCTTAGACTAGAAATAAATAAATGATTGAGGATAGTAATTAAAGTGTTGTTAAATTTTTTACAATTTAATTTAAACTGAATGCAATGAATTCAGGGACACAATAATCATAGAGGGTTTCAGTTGAAAGCAAATATAATGGTATTGAAAACTTTGGAAGCATTAACTTTCTAGTCCTTAGGGAAATTTGCCATCACAAGTCATTAATAAGTTTGAATATACAAAAATGCTCATTTACAGTTCTTAAAATTTTGGTTGCTAGAACCTTGAGGCTTTTTAGCATAAGTTGGGTTCTTATTTAAGATATTAAGTAAGATGAGAGATGAGTGGGAGTTTTAGGTAGAGAGTCTTGAAGTTTGTGGTTCTTTCATGTTGGTTCTTACTGTATACTAAAATGCTCTCTTATTGAAAAATTAAGTAAAGCAGTAGAGACCCTTTTATTAGTTTTTTGCTTTTCTTCTAAAATGATAATCTTATATGAGCTATTGTGTGCAAAAGATGTACCAACATTGTGGTATGTAGTTTTATTTAGCAATTGTTTATGCCACTCACAATGGAGTTTAAATATCCTCATATCTTCGACCATTATGATTGGAATGTATTTAAATAGCTTTAGCTTAGGTGCAGTTTTGTTTTCAGTCTTAAAGAAATATCTTCCTTATGCCTACATAATGCTTAAAAGACAGCTTTTGAGGTTTGATATTACCCTGGATATATGTTGCATTTTTGTTATGTTGCATCCTCTTTATTTGAGGTAAGTAGTGATCACATCCCGATTGGTAGATCTTTTCATTTTTCCCTTACATTTAAAGTTATAAATTTGAAGAATGCAGTGGAGTATAGCTGCAGTCAGTTGGTTCAGTCTGATACCTTGAAAATTGTGAGGTCAAGAGATGGAATCAATTTCTTTGCCTGGTTGCATTAACTAGTGTTACTAACATTTTCATACATTCTCTGTTTCCAGAAACTAGCAGCATTGCACTTTGAAACTGTACTGCCACATTATATTGTTCTGACTATGCTGGCTCCTCCATTCATTGCATTCAGGCTATATTTTCTTCCTATTTGTGCAATATTTCCCACCTGGTCTTAAAGTTCCATGCTTCCAAGAGAGTAAAACACAACTTCATCTGATGCAGACTTGAAGGGTTACAGAATTTAGGACTGATTGCAAGCTTCCATTGGTTTGAACCAAAATGAAATGATCTCAATAGACAGAATCTATAGTAGATTGTTAAATGATAATGTATGCTTGAATGCACTCAAAGTTAGTCTTCAAAGAACTCCCCTTTTTGCCAGAAAAATATGCCATTGTGTAGCTACATGGATGACTGCAACCACTATTAGGCATTTACAACTAAAAGTTTTCAAGTCTTCCGTAACTTCACAGTTGACAGTGGTGATGCAAATCTCAAAGTCACATTGCTACTTCCCCAAAAATAGTGATCTCTAGATGAAGTCTGCCTAGAAGGATACTATTTCTAATGTATCATCACAGTAATGTATGAGATAAGTCTGCAGAATAATTCTAAATAGTGCTATTTTCCAGACTTATTTGACAATTGTTTTGACAAATAGGATCTGCTATTGCGCATGCGTCATTTGATGGCCACGCCCATTAGTAAGGTAGTCAAAATATTCTCTAGATCCGCACCTGCTTTACGCTCTTAAACAGTCTGGAAAATTTTGGAATGGGACATTGAGTGAACTTTTTATTAAAGGCTTGAATTTCCACCGTTCATCCGAAGATGCATGCCTATTCATAAAAAATGGAGTTTTTATTGGAATTCGATTGACGATATCGTGATTTGCTGTGAAAATGAAGACAAAGCAAATGAATTCAAACGCGAAATTGCAAGCAAATTTCCAATTGATGATCGCAGGCAAATGTCTGAATGTCTTAGGATGGAATTTATGTATATAAAGACCCAACTTAGTATCTGTCAAGAAAAGTATATCAACAAGTTATTGAACGAATTTGGAATGATGCAACGCAAAGCAATAAGGACACCGATGGTACTTGGTAAAGCAGTAAAAAGTACGAAATTGTGTGACACTAATTATCGCAAGTTAATTGGTGGTTTATTGCATATTGCTAGCAACATGCGCCCTGTTATAAGCTTCGGTGTAGCCTATTTATCAAGAAATTTAAACAGTCCATCTATGACAAATTGGGAATAGTCAAAGAGAATTCTTCGAGATCTGAAAGGCACAAAGCATTACCATGGACGTAATTTCCGGGGGGGCTAGGGGGGCTGAAGCTCCCTCAATAATTTTGATGATACAAAAATTTTTATGTACATTATACTGCGTTTAGAAGGTCAGAGAATGCATCAACATCAATAATGATATTGTAGATTACTAGGGGGGAGCACTACAGTATATTCACTTCATATCCTAAACTTTTTCTTTTTAATTTGGTTACACTTAGGCCAGACTTTTTCTATATTGCAGAAATTGGTTTAA
>WIPJ01002779.1:362977-374769 GCA_018155075.1 Cassiopea andromeda | reverse complement strand
TAGATAAGATTACTTGCTTGATGAGTTTGGAAGATCATTTATATAGAGCAGGAAAAGAAGTGGACCAAGAACAGACCCATGTGGTATATCAGAAGTAACACAAAGATGATTTGAATTGTGGCCATTTACAGATACATACTGACTTCCATTGCAAAGACAGAACTTAAACCATTAGATGTGTACCGCGAATACCATAATGCTGAGGATTGATCAAGAGGATCTGGTGATTTAGAGCATCCAAGACTTTGTGGAGATCAAGAAACACGCCACACCCAGAGGTTTTATCATACAAACTGTTTTTTATAGAGTCTTTTAGACTAAACAGAGCATGATGGAATAAATGAGAAGCACTAAAACAATTCTGAAGATTTTGCAGCATTTTAGCAAGCTCCTAAAAATTATATAAATGATTATCCATTTCGCTGAAACTTTGATGAGAACAGATAAGAGATAGATTGGTCTGTAGTTTGAGACTGCCATAGTACACCCCTTTATGAACTAAACTTATAACTTCTATAAACTCTATAAGGAAATGTTCACTACTCATGTCAGGGACTGTGGCAGAGGAAATAATTATATCACCATAGAAACAGTAGTACCTCATTCCATAGACACTTTGAAAGCTTCAAAGTCCATTAAAAATGAAGGAGAAATTTAATAACCCTTGGTACACTTTGTGAAAGACAGCCAACAAGTTGTATTCTATATATTACAAGCTCTGAAGTAAAGAGCGAACTGTAAATTATATTCCTATGTGTTAGTTACTGACTTACATAGTGTTATGTACACTATATGTTGGTCTGTTCAGACAGCAATTTATTCGAAGAAAATTTAAGTGTCTTAGATGGAAACATAAATTTCATAATATTTTTACACAGTCTAAAGGTTGTGGCGAATATATTGTTTTTTCCCCCAGCAGTATATCTTTATAAGCAGATACTAGCTTTAACACCCCAACTATTAATTGAAATTTCTGTTTAGAAATTTAACACCTTTCCATTCATCCAGGTCACGGGCTTTATAGGTGATCAGTCCGTAATGCAATGCAGCAGTCTAGCAAGCAATTCATAGCAAACAACATACATGTATGAAAATATTTCGAAAAGCGACTTTTCTCATACAGAGTGGTAGATTATATCATAAAATGTCATTGGATTGAGAGGGAGACATCATCTCAGTATTATTTACAACCTTACCCTTACACTTGTTATGGCAGTTTCTTATATGGCTAAGAGCACCTATTCTCAACATGTGTCTCTTCTCGGAGACAAAGCAGAAAAATATTTCGAAAAGCGACTTTTCTCATACAGAGTGCTTGCTCGATTATATCATAAAATGTCATTGGAATGAGAGGAGACATCATTTCAGTATTATTTACAGCCTTACCCTTGCACGTGTTACGGCAGTTTCTTATATGTCCTGAGAAGGAAGCCATCTTGTGTCAGAAAAGGCGAGATGGAATTAGGTAGAAGTTAGATTGAACGGCCTGTATACCCCCGGTGTAGGTAATCACTTTTTCGTATTGTGTGATTTGTGATGTTGCGATCGTTATGCCGCAGTTGTGAGTGTTATCCCGCAGAGCACCTATTTGTCACCTAGCACCTATTTGTCACGCTCTTTAGAGAGCACCTATATTCAACGTCTCGAGACGGACCACACTCGAATATATCGCCTTGAATGCTGTTGTTAGTTTATAACAATTTCTTGGAGAAATTTATCGAGAACTAACTGGATTGTAGTATGATGTCACAAATTATGTGGACAACCAGAGTGCTATGAGAATTGCGAAAAGTTTGGACAGAAGCAAAGCAAGCATTTTGATGTTCGTTACCCTGTTACCAAAGAGTACATTGCTAGAAAGGAAAAGGAGTTGCAATATATGGAATCAAAGAGCAATAGAGCTGATGGATTCACAAAGCCATTGCAACTGGAACGATTCCAACAGATTTGTAAATATCTTAACTTTCTGAATCCATAAGTCGGATGGAGTGTTGATTGACTTACAATACTCGCCAAAAGTCCTGGGACACTTTGTATATTTTTAATCTGGACGGCGCATTCACCCCCCTCCTCCCCTTAAAAATGTTGGTTACTGAGAGAAGTACATGCGGTACGGAAAAATTTTTCGTGCACAATAAAGCCAAATGTCTCAGGAACAGACCAACATTGTTTTAGGGGGAAAGGGGTTTCCATCAAGGCGTGATGGTTGAAATGCTGAGAAAGCTATGGTTTTTCATAATTTTTTGAAAATGTCCCAGGGACTTTTGGCAAGTATTGTATGCATTATGCGTACTTCCTGTTTGATTAGTATTACGTAATGAACAGCATCCAGAACCTTCTGCGATGTGCATATTTAATGATCGGATATTCGTTTAGTTTAGAGTTCTCTAGTTAAATGATCCTGTAAAGACCTTACCATTGCGTGATTAAGATTAAGGTTAAGATCTGCTAAGAAGTATCATTGGCATTAAACACGATTAAACATTTCAGAAGAAAGCAAAATACAAGAGTAATGCAATTATCTAGTTTATGCCTCTATGTTACCAAGCTGTTGTACTGTACTATGCAAATTTTAATATACTGGCATTTAAATATGACGAAATTTCTTGCCCGCATTAGTATTTCATCTGTCCTGTAGGTATGTAACGTCAGAAACCCACTTTTATAAAAAGATTCAAGAGCCTCCAAGGCATGCTACTCCAAAGCCTAAAAATACAGGCAGATATTGTCAAAGGTACAAGTTTGAATTGGGCTTTGCGAAACATACACATACATAAACTCTGACTTCCGCTTACACACAGTTTGAGGGACACTTGATCTTACTGTCTGGCAGTGGTACTAGAAAGTTTACTTTCGTCAACTTTCATACATAATGGGGAATTCTGGGGCCACCTCCACCCACACCAGTAGTCGCCACATTGCTGCAGTCTGGTTTAATGCTCATTTATCAGCGAAATACACTGTTCATAATCATTATTCTCATAGAATATTGAGGCTCAAAATCGACGAAATTTAAGAATAATGCCAGGCTCAAGCTTCATAATACACAAGAATTTTTTGCTTCCTATTTGTCGTAGGCTACTATGTGGGGGCTTGAAGTCTGAAGCTCCCCATGAAATTTGTTCCTCACTTCAATAAAATGCACTAGTTCGAATTAAATGACCTATTATATCACAAAATGAACGTGTGGAAGTTCAAGAACGAAATACGCAACTGCTTGTTGCTACTGCCATCAAAGTCAATAAACATCATTCCTGAACGAACGCACCGTAACAGCCCGCCATTGTTTTTGTAAGCTCTTCTTCTTCCGCAGCTTATTCTCGGATTCTCGAGGTCGCTGATGCTAGTCTCTTCCTCCTGTTGTAAATAGCGTAAAAATAGTTTTGTTAGTCTTTGCACGTGATCAGGGAGCCATTTTGGTACTCGTGCCAGGTCCCTCGCTGATCACGTGCTCGTCCCATTCATTCAATATTTTATTCTTTTAGCTTTTCCTTTTTAACCTTATATGGACAATTTTTGGACCAAGATTTAGCTATTGTTTGTTGTATGTAAAAGTTGTAAGTAACTTCTGTCACAGAGAGTCGAAAAGTGAATTTGCCGACGTAAGACGCTATTTTCGGACGAAAGATTTGGACGTAAAAATTAGACGTAAAAAGCAAAAAAAGCCGTGACGCTGTGACAAGTTACACATTGCCGTTTATTCATTCTGTCTTTAAAGTTTCTTGTTCTTGCCGTTTGCAAGTTGCCGAAAGAAGTCGTGTATTCTCTGTGTCTGACGCTGCCGTTAAAAGTTTGAGGTCGTGAGTTTATTAGTTTAACTGATTTGCCTACGTTTTTGAGTATTTTACTAAGCCTTCGAACTCACATCTGTGATACCCCCTTGAAAGTGGTATTACACTCCACTCCACACAGTCTTTCGCCACGTCACTGTTTAGGTTGAGTGCCTTGAGGTCGCTAGCGAAAATGTATACAAAATGTATACAAAATTGTAGATATGGTCATGATATGGTATAATGTGACGTGAGAGAGAATTATCTAGATGCAAGGTCTGCTATACTTTTTGAAAGTTTTCAAAGTCGGGGACAATTTTGATTCTAGGCTGAGACGATTCCACATTCTCGAGCCTTCATATGAAAAGCATTTTCGGCCATTTGCAGATTTTCGAAGGGGAATTTCTAAATCAGATCTAGTATTGCGTAATTCTCTCTTATTCTCGCCTCTCAACGTGGCCGAACCAATTCATTCGTTTCTGGACAGCGGCGCCCTCCAGGGACTCGACCCCAAAAGTACCCCTGATGTAGGAGTTCCGGATTTTGTCTGTCCTGGTGACACCTGCCGACCACCTGAGCTTGAGGTTGTCGGACATATTGATGGTACTGCCCAAGTTCTTGAAATTTTCCTCTTTAGACAGTGCCTCTCCATGTAGTTGCAAGCTTTAAGGCCCCATATATATCATCTTCTTTCTGCTGATTTTCAGCCCATTGCTTTCCAACTTATTGCGCCATTCTTCCAGCTGGTTTTCGTCTGGCAGGCTTCGGCCATCAGAACAAGGTCATCTGCCAAAAGTAGTGTCCACGGAGTTCCTGAGCTGGCCTCTGAGCCCAGTACCTCCATCACGGTGACGAAGAGGAAGGGGCTGAGAGCTGAGCCCACCTTTCACGGGAAAGTAGTCAGTAGCTCCAACAGCGCATCGTATGCAGGTTTGACTATCTTCATACATTGTTTTGATGGCGTGTATGTACTTTTCCGGGCAGTTTTTCTTTCTGAGGCAGGTCCAAACTCAGTTACGAGGCACAGTATTGTAGGCTTTTTCAAGGTCGACAAAGATGCTATGAAGGGGGCGTTGCTTTTCGTTGTACTTCTCATAGAGCTACCTAAGTTTTGTTGTAAGCTACGAACTGAAAATGTATTCTTCTCTGAAAGTGCCGACCACATGACAGAATTCTCAATTCTGATCGGGGGTTATTTCGCTCATTAATATCGATCAACTATGGCACGCCAAAAAGGAAAATAATACGAAACTTTTATTTATGCTAGGAAAATATTTTTTAAATGCATTAATCGATTTCATAATACGAAAATGATGTTTGACAGTACCAACTACATTTCATAATGCGAAAAATGCAATTTTATAATACGAAAAATGTGATTTTGCAATACGACAAGTGCAATTTTAAAATCTCAGTATCGCTTTTGCGGAGTGAAATCACTCCGCTGTGAATGTGGTATGTATCGGATTACTTTCAATATCGGATCACTTTTGACCTAATGTGAATGCGTGAATCCAATACACAGTGGCAAAGCTAGACGAAAGCTGATGGTCGTGCTCATCAGGGACGTAGCGACCGGGGAGTTTGGGGGTGTAAGACCCCCAAATTTTAAGACTTGAGAAAAGCCAGGTAAAATTGGGTCATTACATTGTCAAAATTTACACTTCTCTTGTACAATAGTTGAAAAAACGTATAGTCAAAGGAATTATTTGTACTATATTTGCAAGGGCCTTTATCAAAGTAGCATTTTCCAGCCAACTGAGAACCTTTATTTTGGAAATTTTTTCTCCGGGCCCAACCATGGAGTGCTCTATAGTAGACATTGGGTACAAGAGAATGTCTATTATATTGAAAATTTTTGAACGATATGCTTGCCTTCCTTTCCATAACATATGTAAATGGCCAACAAAGGTTGCTCCAATAAACAAGCTTTTGCGAATTGAGAGAATTAATCTTTATCAGAGACAGGAGAGTAATAATGCCACTCGACTAGAGAAATCTATTTCTCTGAAGTCAGTTTATTCAAACGAACATAAAAAAGATCATAAGAGTGAATTGAACGCATTTCCAAGCTTCTTGCTGATTGCCAGTAATTGTGACGGCTGAGAAAAGTTGTCGTAGGAAGCTTCATTTTGGAAACAAGAAGACTTTTTTAAACTATTTTACAACATGCAGGTTTTAAACTATTTTACAACATGCAGGTTAATTCCTTGGCGTGAGCTATATACCAATTTAGAGTTGTCGGGAATGATCATTGAGGACCCATTAAACCCCACGTCAAGAGTTTGCCCATTGGTTGAGTTTCCAGTTTTGAGCAGAAGGAACCTCACCAGTATCATGGCAACTTGGAAACTGCGAGTAATCAAACTGCGTTATTCTTAAATTATTCTCAAACTTCGGTGACTCTGAACTTTGCTATTCATATAGACGTTATTCTTATAAAAAGTGTATACTTTGTTGAGAGAAATTTTAATGTCATCTTATATCATCTTCAAGTTTGATGAGAATGTACGTTGTTGATGTATAGAAGATTAGGCACAAAGAGGATCATTGGCCTGGCAATGTTGTAGAACGCTTGCGACGAGACTATTTGAACAACATTTCACACAATAACGAGCCCACTTTCTCTGGCTTTGTTGCAATATGTAAAACTGCTTTACCAAAATTCTCAAGTTTCTTCCCTGTTCCCCTTAAGAATCGGAACCAATGGTTTCTTTAGCCTCTTGGTATAATTGCTGGCAAGGATAGCTGACACATCTGCAGCACATACTTCAATGTGGAAATAGTACAAAACAGCAATATTGTGGCGGTAAAATTTGGAAAGTTTATCGCAAAAAGTATAAATTATGTACAGTTTCTCACTGCATTACTTTTGGTGCAAAGTTAGAAGCAATTCGTCAACAGTTGCTTCCGTAGGTAGTATAACTGTGAAGACCAAACGCTCTTACGAAGCATAAGGGCGTTTTGCCAAGTAACCCTCCACGACACCAATACAGAAAAGACAGTTTTTAGTAGAGAAATTTCCCTCCTTAGTAGTGGCCCATTGGCTGAAATAAGTCAGCTGAGCATTAATTACAACATGCAAAGGAGAGAGAGTGTGTGTTTAGAAGTAAAAGTTTACTGTAAGTTAGACTTCAAGGTCCAAGCAGTGAATGTAGGTAAAAGGTTGGAAGCAAAAGTGACAGCAATGAGGTCCAAATTTCATCTCCCAAACGATATATTGGAAGAGATATATTTCATAAAGTCATTCCAATAGTGCTATAAAACATTGTATTATGAGGAAATTTCTCTAAAGGCGAAATAAATAGTATTGAGAAATCGCACAGAAGTTTTGCAAATTTTAAAATGGGATCTAATTTATGACATAAAGAAAAGGAGGCTCATAATATAAATGCATGGAGTCACAAGGAGGACTCAGACACATGAATGAGCTCATTTTTCAAAAAAGAAGCAAACAAGTATCTTTTATGTACCAAAAAAGACTTGAGTATTTTACAGCCTAAAGCAGAAACTGGAAGAAAATCTGTTATATAGAGAGGACCATTTCCATAGAGAATGATTAGCAAAAACATTAAAGATTAGAAAAAGGAACAATTCTAAAAGTGTATACGTTAATATAAAGACAAATTAATTGAGGTCACATTAATTAAAAGCACATTAATTTAGATTAGCCAGAGACAATAGGGACCAAATCTAAAGAGAAGTTCTTTGTTTATGAACTCCAATTATTGTATGCATGTATGCATAAAGTACATATTTATCTTGTATATAAGTTAAGGTGGATTGCTAATCAGAAGTCAGCTTATAAAAATTGAGATAAGATGTCTCAATCCAAGAAATGCAAAAACAGTCCAAAGCAGACTGTCTGGGTAACCAATAAAGTAGTATAGAATACAATTCATTATCCAGAAGCAATTTTATCAAACAAACCATCTAAAATCCAGTATAAAATACCAGCAACAAAGCAACCTTGAAAAACATGATACTTATACAACAGTCTAAAGCAATGGGGAGCAATAAAAATTCCTCTTGATTTATCAAGAAGCAATCTCAGTGCAGAAAAGATTAGCTATTTAAAAGCCTACCAAGGAAAAGAGAAATATATAACAGGTCACAAGATTGAAAGTTTCTACAGAAGCAGTATACTATGTGTGAATGAACATTTGTACTGTAGAAGTATACTGTTAATGTATGAATTATAGTAATTGCATGCCTACCAAAGAAAAAGAGAAATCCATAAAAACTCACATGAATGAACATTTGCACTGTAATAGCATACTGTTAATGTATGAATTATAGTATTTGCATGCCAATTGCAAGAAGTCCATGCAAGCTACCAAGACTTTTTCATTCATCTATTTGAAAAGAAAGTTAAGTCTTCTTGGCTTCTCCACAAAATAGTTTTATCTTCAACCTCTTTTATGACGTGATCTTTGTGCAGTGATATTCTACACAAGCATCCAAGACGTTCTTGTCCAATTTTATTATGTAGATATGTTTTCCCTCTCTTTAGACAGGAAAATGATCTCTCTACAGATGTACTGCAGATGGAAATTACAGAATTAAGCTTCAATAACTTGACAGCTTCTGGTATACTAGTCTCCAGACCACATTTATAAATACATTGCCGTATTTCAAGAGGGCTGTCTTTGTGAAAATCAGGGTCATTGTAAATAGAGAGAAGCTAATTTTCAAGTGATTGAATATGGAAAAGGGACCATATTTACACTTCAAGGATTGGAGCATATCTGGTGGCACTCCTCTTCTCCATTGTTTGACAATGCAGGGACTCACCAGATCCATGAAAGCAAAGTTCTTGCAGTCTGCAAACTTCTCAGACAGCATAGACATAATGTTATCAACAACTTCAAAATATAGACTTTTGTGGTTATATTTTTTATCTGCATTGGAAGATGGTTCCCCAACTAAAGAGACTGTTGATTGGAAGAAATGATGATATGCACTGTCAGTGCGCAAATCAGACATAAAGGTACCAAAAGCAGATATTTTCTGACAACCATAACTTAAATCTTTATTTCGATATTGAAGAACCATGTACAGATGTGATGACTGTTCCAAAGTCTTATTAAAGACATGAACTAGAAAGCAAAACAAAAAGCTGTTCATAAAATGGTATAAGCCACTAGCTTGTGATATGGATGCATCATCCAAGCCTTGTGGGTTTTCAATAGTCCTCTCCAGTAAGTCTAAAAGGGTTTTGCACTTATCATAAAGAACACTGATGTTACGTGAACGATATTACCACCTAGTTTCTCCAGGCTTAGGTATATCAATTCCAATTGAAAGGAACAAATCCTTCCTTCTATGACTGTTGCCAGCAAATGTGCTAAAAGCAGCCACATTTGCAAAGAAAACTCTAGCCAAGGGGATGGAAGAGGCAGACTGACATAGAACTAAATTTAAGCGGTGAGCTGTGCAGTGAAAGAAGTAAGCAAAAGGATAATCTTCCCTAACAAGGGTTTGGACACCAGAAATGTGTCTTGACATTACAGAAGCCCCATCATAGGTCTGCATGATCAACTTATCAAGAATAGAATCCCCATAATGAATAAAAACATCTTTGACAATTGAACCAATGGCAGGAGCAGTTCTTTCTAAACTCACATTATAACATTTCAAAACTCTCTCAACAACACCATCCTTTTTATCAAGCCTAATAATAACACTAAGCTGCTCCTTAGTTGACACGTCTGTAGTCTCGTCAACTTGCACACTCAGAAAAGTGCACTGTTGTACTTCCTCACCAATCTGATCTTGAACGACAGAGTCTATGCATTCAACCAGATCATTCTGCATGTCACCTGAAACACAAGTAGAAACTCCAGCATTACCCCTTTCTGATTCGGCGACCTTACCATGCAGACGACGTTCAAAAGCAGTACCAAATTTTGCAAAACTTTCCAAAAGTTCCCTATAGTTTCCCCGGTTTAGGCTATAGCTAGATTCATCATGTCCTCTAAAAGGCAATTCTTGCCTGGATAAATACAAAACAGCCTCAGATAGAGTTCTTAGCATACCTCTGTTTTGCCTCACTTCATCATTGTGCCGTTCGATTTCCTCTCTCCTCGCCCTGGAAAACATAACAGCAACCTTCTCAGAGATGTCGAATGTTTTCCACATCTTGTAGGCCTCTATTTTGATTTCTCGCGCTTTTTGCCATCTGGCAAAACATTCCTAAGGTTCGTGTGGCTACACACGAACCTTAGGAATGTTTAACATCTCTCCGTCCACGACTGTGATACCCCAGGTTTGAAGAGCAGACATGGCCAGCAGAAAAGACCATTTCCAATAATACTTCAGAAAAGCCAATCTGTCTTAGAGTCCCATTCCAGTTGAAATGATCTATTCCCTGTCTTTATTTTCACATTTGGCATTGGTCTTGGCTGTTGTACGGTTAGCTTTTGTTCTACGATGCTTCTAGACCCAAAAAGCCTCTGCAAAAGCTGAACTACGACATCTACAAAAGGCTGAGCTTGAATCTGAGCCATTTCTTTGAGCTTTTCTTTGGTTTTGTGCAGTAAGGTAAATTTCTCCTTGCCTTCTCGGATAGCTACTGAGTAGAAAAGCAATAAGAAACCGTAGTGCACTACGCATGTGTGATACTTCGTGCTATCGGAAACCAGCACGACCATGTATTGTTATTTCTGGCACATGAATGCATATTAACCAATATATTCACAGAAATTTACAATGGTTTATTGTTTCACTTCGTGCTATTTCCTGTTCAGCACGACCTTGCACATGCGTATTACACTCAACACAGTCTCGGCACAGGGTGTCAAAAGCTTAGGAAACGATAATAATGCAGGGATAGTAATGCCATTTAGAGTTTTTATCCTATTGAAAAAATGGTCCAAGCACTTTTTGTTAATTATTTTCATAGAAAAAATAATGATTGCAATTCATGGTCGTGCTTGGCACGACAACACGACCTTTATCTTCGCCACTGCCAATACATCGTCGCTCCGGAAGCTCTCTTTGAGCTGCAGTCAGCTTTGCTTTGGAGCGCCAATCACTTTTCAAGCAGTGACAGTTGCCACGAAAAGTTCCTCTAAACCAGGGCTTCCCAACGGGGTCCAGGTGGACCCCCAGGGGTCCACAGCGCGATTTCAGGGGGTCCACATAAAAATGCTATGAGTGTACATATGAGTGCATCTTATAAAACTTGATGCACTTTTCGTAAGTTGCTGGATGAAATAAATAAACGATGGCTAGTGTGGACTGTACCACATCCTAGTCGATGGAGATCAATCTTCCCGAAAGAGTTGTATTTGTGAATGTTATCATCGCTTTGACACGTGTGAGGCAGGCTCACCCATCCCTGGGATGGAAATATCATTAACTGGGGATTATGGGAGTGGTTGGAAGGCGGCCCAATGTGATGTGTTAAAAACATGTGAGCTCCGATATTTCACAAAGGATATTTCAAGTGACGAACTGCTTGTTGACGGATGTTTGGTCTTTTCAAGAAGTGAAGGAGAAGCTGTAGCACCAGTGGCAACGTGTAAGTTCGAGAATTATTGTTTCAATAATAATCTTTATTGGTTCATTGGATTATCACTATATTGGTTTTATGGGTGTATTATCGTCTTCAGTTTCTGCATTGGAATTGTGATTTATCATACTTTATTTTTCAACCGTTATAGTCAAACATGAGCAAAAGCAAGAAGAAATGTAGACAGTATGATCCCTCTTATATTCAATATGGATTTATCAGCAGTAAGAACAATCCGCTACTACCACAGTGTCTTATCTGTCTGACGCAACTGACTAATGCCTCGATGAAACCCGCTAAACTTCTTTGCATCTCAACAAGTGTCATCCTTCATTGGCTAACAAGCCCAAGGAATACTTCGAAACGCTCAGTGACAGTGCCCGTGCTTCGTCATCAAAATTGAAAGACTTCGTCATCGAACGTAATAGTGCTTCTGGACTCACTGCATCGTACAATATTGCTCTTTTGATTGCTAAGCAAGGTCGACCACATACAATTGCTGAGGA
>WIPJ01002779.1:336942-352047 GCA_018155075.1 Cassiopea andromeda | reverse complement strand
AAACGCGTATTGCAACAAACCTCAGGCCTAGAAACACGCCTTGCCAGCGCAAGCGTTTCCTCAGGCCTACAAACACGTCTTGCCTTCCCGAGCGAGCAAGTCTTCCTGTTCGATCAAGAGCGCATGGCAATGCGCGCCCCCGCATTTACCATCTTTCAGAGATTCAAGATGGCAGCCACATCAAATAACGAAGAATCTCACAAGACCTACCAGACCTGGAAAAGCTGGAATTTTATTTTCGGGCCTAATAATAATTTTTGGCAGTATTAGATGAAAAACAATCTTATTGAGAAACAGGATTAAAGAAAAGACTCTTCAATACCATGTAGGACAGGCCTTTTTCACCAAAAATCAACCCAGGATTGGAAGTTTTCCCTATGTTTTTCCAGGGAAGTTGGTAGGCCCTTTCCCTCTGGGGGGTGGTTACAGGAAGATATTTAATTTACGTAAGAAATTTCAAGTTATTGGAAATTGTAAAATAATGCATTTTTTCTGCCCAAAAGGCTGGAAACAGTCATTGCTTTCTGAAGCTTTAGCTGTAATTTCAACTTTAACTCCGTGGATGCCCTGAACTCTCACAACTTGTAGTGTGATGCTTCTAGCATAGAATTTGCAAAAATATCCACTTTTTCTCATGTGTGTGATCTCAGATACTGGGCACTTGCATTACACATGGAGGTCCAAATAATTCAGAGCTATTAAGTGTGGAAATTCCACTAGTAACTGATGCAGCAATTAGATGGACTAAATTCATTTTGCAAGAAAGTTTTTTGTGGAGAAACTCAACATTTTCAGTGATTAGAAGGGGAGCTTAGAGCCCTAAACAGATGCCAATGTTTTCAATCTAAGGTAAGTACTGTGTTGTTGGTTGCAGGTGTGAAGTGGTAACTGATGTTACTCAGAGAATGGATAAATAGTTACATTGACTAAAACAACTGCAAAATTTTCTGAAAGTGTTTGGAGCTTTTATTTAAAATGTGCTGTCGTGCTTTTACACATATCAAAGAAAGGAAGAAATAACATGTTAAAGCTAAGGGAAACACAATGAGTTAGAGAAGTTTATACTCTTTGGTAACAGACACAACATAACCCAGTGACTGATGTAACACCCTCTGACAATAGAGACAAAGCATGGAAATATTATGCAGAATATCTGGCAGTTTTCTGATGCTTGAGGCATGATAAATATTGGTCAAAGAGTAACCAACATTTTTCAACTATATCTAGAAAGAATTGCACCTTCACATATAAACCCTCAAAATATAACTTTTTGTAGGAAATCATAAGTTTTTTCTGCTTTCAATAAGTTCTGAGTATGACAAAAGTGCTGCCTTGACTAGCCTAATTATCAAGAAAATCAAATATGTTTATATAATTTATATATGGTGAAAAAGCATTTTCACCCTAGGGTTGACATTTTCATAGAATTGCCCATATGCAAAATTGGGTGTAGATTTGGTTTGAGAGTCATGCATAATTTTCTTCAGGCCAAGGACTGCTATTTATTGACTTTGCTTTAGTAATACCTGCTATCCTTTATGCTAGATTAGGCTGCAAACTTCACTAGCTTTCTTTAAAATGATGAAGTCTAGAATTTTAGACACTTTAAAAGCTCATAACATCTGAATGGTACATAGTAATAAGCTAAAATTTTCAGAAGCTCTTAGCTTTAGCAAACAGCAAAAGATAAAGAAGTTTGGAGACTTTGAATTTCATCAGTGGACCAAATTTAGCTGGAATGCCCCTATAGTTGATTTCCATGTTTAGTCAGTAGCTTAAGCACAGAAGTGAATAAACAGGCAATTACACATGTCAGTTTTCTTCTTGCTTCAAGTTCCCATAGATTAATGTTTTTCTTAGAGAGTTTTTGAATCACTGTGTAAGTCAATTGCCTATTTCTGTGTCTTATAGTTGTCAAGTTATTGCTTTAAAGCTACAGTTAATTGTAGACTTGTGATACAGCTTCAGGTCAATTTCTTTATTTGAATTTATTATTTTGTTGTAGATGCAGTTGGGAAAACCAGCTTGATCCTAACTCTTGTTAGTGAAGAATTCCCAGATGAGGTAGTTATTCCCTTTTACAAAATTTTATTCCTTGTATGAAAAAGTTATTGCTCCTTAGTAAGAAAAGGCTCTTGTCAGATTCCAAACAGTTTATTTCAGAGTGAATAAATGTTATGCTACCTACTTAGGTATGGGTCATTCCAAGTAATTAAGTAATTGTAGATAGTGATTGTAGATAGTAGATAGTGAGTAATTAAGTTTCAAAATTTCAGCTGTTTGTTTGTTGTATTCTGTCAAACATTACCTTCCCTCTGTCCTTAGGTACCTGCAAAGGCAGAAGAGATAACAATCACTGCAGATGTTACTCCAGAAAAAGTTCCATCTCATATTGTGGATTTTTCAAGTGAGTTTCATTTGTAATTTCAAATTCAATATCACCTTTTACCAATCTGCCAGATAGATGAAAATAAGTCAGTTGATATAGTTCCACATGCTCTATCTCCTTTAGAGTTATGTTTTTTCTACTCATTCCTGTTTCAAAAGCATCTATCCATCTTTTCATTGGTCTCTCTGTTGGTTTCCTTCCTTCTGGTACCCAAGTCATATCCATTTTGTTGGCCTATCATCACAGTGTCATTTCAGCTGCTTGCTATTTGGATTGAGTCTTGGTGATAAGATACCATGTTTTGGCACCATGCAATAATATTGGCTTCAGTATTTCAGAAATATTGCATAGCCAATTTGAGCACCTACAGAGTATGAGTTAACTAAACCAATAGATGTTGACAAGTATGTGCAACTTGAAGATGAAATTTTGTCACATTCTGAATGGTTTCCCATGTCCTAGTGCCATTTTGCATAGATATGCCCAGAAATGCATACCTGTTTGCTCCATAAAGCAACTCAATCAAGCCTCCAAAGCCTGGCTCTTTCATACTGCTGGAATTTATTATCTGTTGTGCTTTGCATTGATTATTCAGTTGCATGAAGACACTCAGAAGTGTTACATCCTCCCCAATATGAAGCATTACATGGAAAGCTTAGTAGAAGAAGTACAATTTAATTCAATGCCATCAGTTATGGACTCAAACTTCAGTTGTAAGAATGTAGATATTTAACCAGTCTCAGCTGCCAAGAAAGCAATGATCAAGACCAACCACAAACAACAGTGTCAGAGCAAACTTGTGTTGCAAGAAGCGACCACCATTTAAAGGCACCTGATCATTATGAAGACTGCATTGTGGATGTCTAATTTTCTTTGAAAAAGAAAAAATATATTAATAACCCCTGCAGTTCCTTGTGTTACTGACAATAAGTGAAAAAATGATAGTATTACATTCAGTGTTGGTAAAATGTCTTGTGTATAACCACAATTTGGGGTTAATTGGGCCTGCCAGGCAACTTGGACCAGTGAAGAAGTATGAAAAAGAGTAATGTATATTGCAGTGTTAGTAATAGCAAAAATCATACATAAGGTATCATGTTTTTGGTTAATGTTTCTAATTATCAGATAAAGAAGATTTGAAGCCAGATGATAAATTTTGCTGCTTCTGTGGTGGGCTAACTAGTTGGATCCTACATCAGTCCAGTTTTACATTTTCAAAATGGGTACCTTGTGGGGCATCATATTCTTAGCAGATGAATAATTGTCATGGAATGTGGATGAGAACATGTACTTACACAGTGTCAAATCAAAAACTGAAAAAATTGATTGTGACTTCCACAAATTTAGTGCTTGCTTCCACTGGTACCATTTGTAGAGAAAATGGGGTAACTTGGACCATCTTATTCTATGGAATATAATAAGAATGATCACCAACCTTGAATGAAAAGTGATTTCATTTGCAGTTAAGCAGCCTTCACTATACAGCAGTGGCTTTCAACATTTTCCTAAAGTGGAAGCCTACAGCAAAATTCCAGCCCATGATTCCAGTGAATTGAGGATACACAGGAGAATTAAAAATTAGTGTTGATCATACAATTTGTGTTACTTCTTCAGAAATTGAGAGGTTCCAGTTGCTGGTGTACGTTGCTCTAAGCTGTGGTTACTTGGACCAGCAAGATATATTTTGAAATACAGGAAATATGGCATACCATAAGTTTGCAAATGGGTCATTCCATGTCATTAGAAGATATCTAGTGATAAAGATATTTCAGCTCTTGAACAGTCATACTCTGAAGAGACCAATTGTAGTGACCTATCTGTGTGTTTCAGCTCCCATGGAATGTCCCCCTTAAAAGTACGAAGTACATACTCTACCAGATGCTGGCAAACTCAATACTGAAAAGAGAAAGAAAACTTCCTCCACATGTTGCTTCTAATACTATCATAATTACCTGTTAATATCTTTGAGCTTTAGCAATAATGTATCTCTGACAACATATGCACCACTTTTAGGAAAACTAGAGTCGGTAGTCCAAGACTAACAGACCCTCAATGTGGGGTAGTCTTTTGCACATGCTCAACAACATATATGGCTTTCATATATATCAGAACTCCACCAATGCTGAAAAGGACTTATAGGTAATCACAACACAGACACCATCTCTTCATTATTAAGCTTCCACTAAATACTAAATACCAGCACTTCTGCATGCTGAAAAGAAGACTATTTCCTATCTAGTCTCCTTGAAAGGAGATTGCAAGGAATTGTGAAGTGCCAGAAAACAGGTCATTTCACCAGTAGGTACCAGTAGGTGAGCATACAATAGCAACTAAGAGGTGCAGTGATGATAATTTATTTGTCCTGCAACACAATCTTTACTGCCAAGCATCTGCTGTGAATGTTGACATCAATGACTTTGTTTCCTGCTTGTATGAGAACACACGTTGGATTGGACATGTCATGGAAATAGACAGTGAACTGACTGATGTCTGTGTCAAATTCATGCGCCCTCACGGTCCTGCTAGGTCATTCCATTGGCCAGACCGGGATGACATCTACTGGGTTCCAATGGTAAACATCCTAGATAAGATAGATGTACCATCCACAACATCAGGAAAGCAGTATACCTTGAATGCAAGGGATGCAGCAAGAATTTCTGCAAAATCTGCACAGAAACAGTAGTTTTTCTGCAAAATCTGTACAGAAACAGTAGTTCTACTTCCTTAAAGTAGTATTTCCCACTATTGTTTTTGCTCAAATTGAGGCTTCATTTGGATATACATTGTTGATTTTCATAAGATAATTTATATATGAAGGACATGAGACCCCAAGCCAATTTCTTCACAGTTGTTCAAACAATCTGTCCTCTACCAAACTATATATAGCTATTTCGATGGGATATTGTCTTCATGGCTAGGGTGGGAAATTTCTGGGACGCACTAAAAAGATTCTTGATTGAGTGGTAGCTCTTCCAAGCTGTGTATGGAAAGACCTGAACAAGGTAGAGTATTATAGATATTAGTTTTGAAATCTACATAGACAATAACACCTAGTTGCAAAGTTTGAGCTTGATTGCTCACATCTGCAAGGTTGTATGCTGATTTGAAGTTTGTCTTAATTTTAAGGGACAAAATAGTGGAACTTTGGGGGCATGGGACTCAAAAGTTTAATTAGCCATGGATCCCAAACCGTTGGGAATATCAAAGTAAAACTTTAGATTATCATTAGTGGTGTTAATTGGTGCGTACATGCCAATTTTGAAGCAAATCTGAGATGGTGGGTTAAATTTCATGCTTTTCTGTGATGAATTGGCATGGAAAGACCCAAGTCCATTTGGTCATAAAGTACTAAGTCTCTTCCACCTTTCTATGAGCCAATAGCAAAAGAAAAATAATAGGGGAAAATTTTATAGGTAAGCAAAGCTGAAAATTGATTCAAGGAACTCCATATTATGGTACTTCCCTTTGAATCTTAAGGATGTGTATAGTTTTATGACTGGTAGTGAAGTTAGTTTATGGAGGAAATAGACATGCTGTTTCGATTTGCTCATGCTGTGTGATCAGAACTCCACAGTATTGATCTGGTGATGTTCAGCAGCAATGATTCCTAAATGCTGCCAAGACTAAGGCCTAGTTCATACGCCATATTACTGCCACAGCGAATTAAATTCAGGCGCTCAAAAAAGTTCAAGTGTGAATTAAATTCGGACAAATATTGCGTCTGAAACCATCTGATTTAAATTCAGCACAAATTGATTTAAATGCAGCAGAGCTGCTGCACTTAAATATTAAACTCGTCTAAACTTCGGCTTAGTTTCAGATGCTATCTTTGTGCTGCAGCAAAGTAAATGGAATCTAGGATTTGCTCAAATTCTCACAGATGTTTAACAATTTCGGGCTTTTGCGCATGCGTTTCTTCAACAAGAGCGGTAAAGGTTTCTAGCCTCAGCTCATCAATATGGAAGCTTCAGGAGAATATATTACATCTTGTTGCACATCAGAAGGAATAGAATCTTTAGCGTCTGTCACAGGCACTGGGTTATGTGATGACAATGATCAACATGACTATGAAAGCATTGAAAGTTGTGTGCCGCAAATGGAGAGGAGGATATCACAGAGGAAGACACCCAAAGCACTGTTAAGTCTGCACCACAACAAAAGCAGAAAAAGAAACAAGGACACAATTCTATTTGGCCAGATGCTTACGTAAGTGAATTGATAGGCATCATTTGTGATAGTGAGTACTATAGAAAGAGGCTTATATTTACAAACAGTAAAGCAGTTAACAATTCCAAGATCTATCTATCGTAAAGTTTTGAAGGATTTAAAGAATCGCCTTGCTGTCAGAGAAGAGAGTTTTCCTCTCACCGTTGCTCAAATATGAGTCAAATTTAAGGCTTGCGTCTCAATCTGTAAAAAGGCAGCCATGACCCGGAGAACTGCATCTGGCATCGACAATTTTTCTAGTAGCAAGTGATATGACACTTGGTTCAAGAAATTATACCCTTACACTGAATCAAGAGATTCTTACAACCCAGACAAGGGTATTGAACTACCATGTGAGAAGATCAGTGGGGAAATTGACAGTAGTCCTAATCCTGAAACCCCAAGTGTTTCAAATTGGTTCTCATCAGAAAGCAGTGCTGCTAAGGAAGCAATAACCTATCAGCAAGCTCCAATTCAAGAAAAGAGCAAGCAAGGACATGGCAAGTAGCCTGTTGAAAGATGCAGTGGTGGCATTCAACAATTTCACTGTAAAAGACACCGTAGTAAGTCTTCTTGCCTACTTCCAAGAGGAGAATGAAAGAAGTAGGCAGCATGAGAAAGAGCTGGCCCATATGCAAATGCAAATGTGGCAAAGCATGTTACAAGTAACTGCAGGACAGCTGCAAAGAATAAACAGTCCAGTATTCCAGCCACAAATTATAAGTATGAATTCGGCTCATCAAATAGTAAATGACCCTTCACATTTTACAATTCTGCAAAACATGCAAAGCCCTACTTCATCCTCCAGAGGGAATAAAGATGAAAGTCAGTGCTCCAGTTCGTCTTCATACATTGATCAAAATTTTGATGAACAGCTTTAATCTTACTGAGACTTTTCGTAGTAAATATCATTGAAAGATTTTCACCATTTTGATACCTGCAAATTTAAAGCTACCATTATTAAAGCATAAAACAGGTCAAATAAAATTTTATGCTCAAAATTGTTTTTGCATTTTGATGAGTGATTATGAAGTGGTTTTTGCCTCTGATTTAAAAAATCATAACTGCTTTGCACAATCAGGACAAGCTTTTGGCCTATATTGACTGTATCATTTTTTGATTTTGATTAAATCTGCCATTAAAATCAAACTTCTTAGAGAATTACTGCTTTGGAGGAAAATTGACGGCATTCTGTGTATATTTTGGTGATGTTATATAAACAGTGATGTGGGGAATTGAAAAGTTTAATTTTTCAGAAAACATATGGTTTGGATAACCAGAATGTATGAAATAAGAATTTTTTTATTGCAAACATGAAATACATTTTCAGCAGCTTTATTTGTATAGTTTGCAATCCCCAGAGTGATGTGTCTCAAAATATTGCACAATGGAAACTCAAACATAAAGCTTTTACTTGATGTACAAATCCTTATTCCTTGCTGCCCAAATACATGAAGTATTGGCGAGATCTATTTTTTACGTGAATACTATCCAATGAGAAGTCTAATTTGTAATGTTTTAGATCACCAAGGCCTGAAAATCAAAATAAGATTCTAATATTTTCTTCAACAAGTGCCCAATGCAAAAAGTGCTCCTAGTTTGACAATGAATCTCCATTTTCTATGCCTTCCAGATGTACTTGATATAAAGTGCAGAGATCTTTTACTTCCCATGTTAAAAACAATTCATTGACTGGTAGAGAATAAATTTTACCTGATCGTACAGAGAATGCATACCTATTTTGCACCATAAGGTCAAGTTTTTCTTTACCAGCCATATCAGAATCAATCCTCATAATGCAAAGAACATTTTTGGCATGTGTAATTTATGTGTTCAACCAATGTTGCCACATCACATTCTTGCCTTTCTTGCCAGAACTTATTCTTCAGGAAGTCTCTAATACTTGCAGCATTGATGCATGCATCTGGTGTTTTGCTGCACTTGGCCATATGAAAAAGATCCCTTATTTCAACCAGTGGCGTTCTCCTGTTTGTTCTTTGATCAAATCCAACATCCCAATTACTAATAGCTTTGTCATCCATATCTATGCAGATATTGTGCAGAACAACACGCATGTGACATCAACTTCAGTGTCTCCTCTCCACATTCACTCTTTCTCATCAAAACCCTCCATCTGCCTTTTAGCTGGCCAAAGGCACCTTCCACTACCATTCGAGCGCAACTCATCCGAAAGTTAATGTTCTGTTGTTGTGGGGTGGGAACAGCATTAGCATATAGCTTCATCAACCAGGTGTGGAAGGGGAAAGCTGAGTCACCAACAATCATTGGCTTAACAGCACTTTTACCCCTGTCTTCCAATGTTTGAATTATGTTTCCTTCCATCATCATGGCATATAGCCTAGTAGATTGTAAAATTATAGTATCACGGCTATTCCTAGGAAAGCCACTTGCAGACCACATAAACCTCTTTCTTGACTCAGCCAATGCCATTAGAATGATGGACAAAAAATATTTTAAATTATGGTACTCCTTTGCACTCTCCTGGCCAACTTATGGACATTTTATAGGCAGGTGACCGCCATCTGTCGCACCAAAGCAAAATAGGTATTGCCATGTTTCTTCAAATGAGGTCATGACGCATTCTAACTTCTCTGAACTCGTTGGAAAGTTCTTGGTTACAAATTTTTCCCAAAGACGATTGACAATGATGATAGACACTTCTCTATCAATCTCGCAAACTTTGGATGTTCCTAAGCCAATCAGTTCTCCAACAGTGTGCAGGTAGTCCCCTCTGCCAAGTCTATAGAGGCACACAGCCAGTCTAATTCTGGAGGAATTGGAACTTCCGCTGTTGTCTCGCGCTGCAGATCTTCTTTTACCTCAGCAAGAATGAACAGAATTGTACCCTTTGTAATGCGAAAATTTAGCCTAAAACTGACGTCATCGGAGTAGTTCCAATATTTCCCTACCACCCCTGGACTCTAGGGAATCTTCTACAGGCACGAAGTCTCTGAATGGCTACAGTCTGTAGGTTGGCCAGCGGCAGAATTACTTGAAGCCAGGAACATAATACCATCTTCCTTTTCCGTGATATTTCTAGCAAAAGTAAATTCTTCAACTTTTGTCGATTTTCTCGCTCTTTCCGATTCATTTTTGCTTGCAGAATCAAAATTGTTGCTAGCACCATTGTATTTCTCGTTTGTTCTGCCATTTTGAAATGATATAGGGGATGCGAAAGCAGTGAACAGAGATCAAGCTCGAATTTAATGCGGCAAGTTAAGTTCGACGTCTGAAACCATATGTCAATGAACACGAACTATACCCGTACTACTGCCACATTTAATTCTATTTAATTCGCTTCGGCAGTAATACGGCGTATGAACTGGGCATAAGGGTTGGATTAGACGTCGTGCTTTACTCGTGCTTTACTTGACTCGAATCAATTATTTGACCTCGAAAATGTCCAAGTGTCGCTTGGCTCGACTGTTGCTCGACTGTAGCACAACATATAAGGTGAGTCGGTTCATTAACTTTTAACTGACTCGAGTCAGATGCAAAATTCGAGTGAGTTGGCTGTGCTGCACGGCCAAAGAACGGCTTGGATTTAGTCGTCGTGCCTTACTCCACTCGAATCAATTACAATCTCATGCAGTCCGCAAATAATGTCTGCAAAATGATTTGATATGCAAACATTGCAACAAACGCTGAGGAAAATGGTGGGGTTGTGTTTTGAAGGTTACTCTCATAAGCAAAGCGGTATGACCCTGTAGGTTGCAAAGGGGATAAATATCTATGTTACAATATGTGGTGCACGTGCCCTATTTGTTCTCCCGGCTAAACAAAGCTTGGAATGGAAGCTTAGCGAAAATGTACCCAAAGTTAGTCAAAATAAACAATCCAATAAACGTCCTTGTCTCTTCACTGCATTTCGAAGTGAAGCCTCGCAGCTTGATTAACCATGAACGTCAACTTGATACTTTTTTCTGAGCAATTGGTGCGACGAAAGCTCGACATCTAAATCAAATTGAATTTCTCTCATCAGCTGCAGTCGCGCTTTTGTCGATTTTAATTGCAATTAATTCGAGTCGAGTAGAGCGCGAGTAAAGCACTACGTCTAGATCAACCCTAAGGCAGTGGTCATATCAACAATGCAATTTTGTTAGTAAATAATGCTCAATTTGCTAACCATCTTGGTTTATAAGTAGAAATAATGTTAACTGGAACTATCATATTAAAGCTTTATCAACAACAATAGTCGAGCAAGTGGCTTTTTACATCATGCCAAACACTATGCATTGTGGTACATTAACATATAAATTTTCCTTTTTCTCCTTTTTTGCACTATCGGTCTCTTATTTGTAACATTTGTATTAGCTGCAGAGCAGTCTGAAGATGAATTGCGGGAAGAAATTGAAAAGGTTTGTATTTTTCTTTTAGTGTTGAATTAATTTTCTTTCAAGACAATTTATGTTTTCCAGTTTCTGATGTAACATAGACTTTTGCCTTACCAATGGTCTCTATTTGACAGACATCATTAAAACCGGCGAGCGCGCGAGCAGCGCTCACAGGTACAAAAGCTTACTTTCTGAATCTTTGCAGGCATGTTTTTCGTTTGATTTTCAGAGTTTCTGTTGTTCAAGCTTTTTTTATGCTGAGCACAAATGATAAGTTGATCTTCATTGCACTAAACCGTCATTGAAAGATTGGCAGGTCAGGCAGAAACCAGTAATCGGAACGCCAAAAGAGAGGTATTAAAAGCTATCAACTTACTTAAAGCAAAATTGTCGATTTGGTTGGAAGATATATTTTACCTCTCAAGAAGACACGAGTTACTGAAAATTATGGACTTTTCTAACGAAGAATAGTCGGCTTTGTTGGAAAGAATGCCTAGCTTTACAGGCATGCATGAGTTTCCCATTTGTCTCACAAATACTCAGTATTCTATATACACTCTTTTCTATGAAAACCAGTAAAATAGAGGTTTAGGGTGGCTGTTCTTAATTTTCTAAATTTTTTTTAGGCTGACTTGCCCTTACTTTGTTCTTAAATTATTGGGGAGTAGGCAATTTACATATTGGATTATCAACTGGAAAACAATAGATATCTCAATTGGTTGAGAATCCATTGGACAAACGCTACATCCAAGGTGGCTTATCTTGCATATCAATATTTTTCTCTAAAAAAGTTTGTAAACAATTATAAACAGACAATGTTAGCACAGCATTTAGTTTCACTAGGGGCAACTATTTTGGAGAAATCAGAGTAGAAGTGATAAGGCATTCATTTCTCTTAAGGCTAACAAGAAAAGGATATTTCATGTTCATATATTGGAGGAAAGGTTATGTATCCTTGCCTAAAAACACGCTTTACGACAGTGTTTCACACACAAGCTTGTTCTTAACTTGTTGTTAATGTGCCATTAAATTTCATGCTCGTGCTCTTATAAAATTGTTCGTATAAAAAGAGTGTACTCCAAAGTTCTGTATGGCAAATGTGTCCTTGTTGCATGGCGTATCTCTTTAGGAGCACCATAGGAAAAATAGTAAAACTTATTAATATTTTAAATAAAGAATGGTTGCATTTTGTTGGAAAAAATCTTTTACTTCGCAAGGAGACAGGAGTCTCCCATTTTTCTACGATATTTCCTGTTCAGTATGCCCATTACATCACTATATGACCTAATTGCCACAAATTTCCTTGGTGTATTTCCTTAGGAACACCATAATGAAAAACTGTAAATCGTCGAATTTGCTAGTTCAGAGTGACCGATTTCAATGGAAAATTGTACATGCATGTGAAGGGGACACAATTTTCCTTGTTTTTTCCACATATGCCCGTATACACTACCCCGACCCAGGGGGTGGCTACGGGGTCATGCTTCCTCAAAAAGTAGTATTCCCTATAGCAAGCAATTGTCCTTAGAAATTTCCCACTTGAAAAAGAACAATAAAATGAATCAGATGCCCTCCCCGAAGCCCAGCTCTGGATTCACCCCTGCCGGTATCGCACTAATACACTCTAAGATGCTTGTTAGTGGGTCTTGTGGAAAGTAGTGCAACTCTAGTTTTTCTCTTTCTACCGTCCTCTCTTTTTAATTTTTTCTTGCTGTTAGTAATGCAGCTTCACTCTGGCCAACTTGTATATTTCAGACAGCTGCTTCTGCTAGGCTCGTTGTCTTTGGACAACTGTGAAACCACTGTTCTCAAATAGAAATCCACTGAGTGAAAAGATCACTTTGCTTGAAAATGAAAAGATCCTTTCAACAGATGAGGAAATTCCAGAATGTTTTAAGAACTATTTCACAAACATCATATTGATATTGACCCGTATTTTAAGGAAGACCCTGATCAAATGATAATAGAGGAAATGGTAGGGAGAGCTATAGAAAAATACAAGGCCCATCCATCAATAAGGGTGATCAAACAACATGTAGATGGTAACATCTTTATATTCTCTCATGTAAACCCAACTGAGGTCATGAAGCAGATAGATATATTGACTGTAAGAAATCTAATAGTGGAAATATTCCAACTGATATTCTAAAAGTAACAAAAGAATTAATTTGCCCCTATCTAACTGACTGCATTAATTCTACAATCTGCGATTGCAAGTTTTCTGAGGAAATGAAGGTAGCTGAACTTATCCCTGTTTACAAAAATGATGACTCAAATTTAAATGAAAGCTATAGACCTATAAGCGTCCGGTCTGGTACGGAAAATTCTAATGGGTCTATCCAAAGCGTACGACTGTTTGCCTCATGACCTCCTTATAGCAAAACTAGAAGCATATGGATTAGACATGAATAGTCTAGCTTTATTGTCTAGTTATCTAAATAACCGTTATCAAAGGTAAAGATTGGTTCTCATAGAAGTACCGCAAGGAAAATCAAAAATTGGTGTCTCACAAAGATCGGTACTAGGCCTCCTGCTTTTTACCAGCTTTATTAACGACGTCTCCCTAATCAATTTAGATTCAGAGATGTGCAATTTTGCAGACGGTAACACCTTATACTCTTGTGGGCATAATCTGCAAGAAATAGTGACTAACTTGGAGAATGACCTTTGTAAGTTACTAGAATGATTTAGAGACAATGTTATGCTAGTCAATCTAGAAAACTTCAACTAATGTTTCTCGGTATGAAAACAAATAGACGACTACGTCTTAACATTGCGGGAAAGAAAATTAATGCAACAGATTATGTTACATTACTAGGAAAAAGAAATAGACAGCAAATTAATGTTCAGTAAACATATTGAAACGCTATGCTGTAAAGTAAATAGAAAGATCACTGCCTTCTCTAGACTAAACAATTTCATTTCTACGAAACAGTCACAAGCTATTTATAACGCGGTAATTATATCGAGCTTTAATTATTGCCCTTTGATATGGATGTTTTGTAATAAAGGTGCAAACAAACAAATTGACCGAACTCATAAACGTGCGCTCCAGACCTTATATCAAGATTATGAATCATCATTTGAAGCATTGCTTACCCGAAATGGAAATAATAGCATGCATGTTAACAACTTGCAGAAGCTCATGATAGAAATCTTCAAATCCAAGAATGGATTGAACCCCCACTTATATGGGAGTTTCATGAAAGAAAACATGTTACTTATAATCTAAAAATACAATATTTATGCAAACTTCCATCAGGCAAGACAATGAACTTTGGTCTTGATTCAATATCTTTTTGGGGTAGTCTCTTGTGGAACACTCTTGATGACAGCATGAATGTGAAAAAACCTTAGCATGTTTCCAGAAGAGGATAGGCAAATGTTCTGGAGCTAGATGCACTTGTAAAATATGCCAATAAACCGTCGTACCTACATATCTACGTATACATTATTTTTACGCATGCAGTATTTCTATTTTATTCTTTTAGCTTCCTGTAGACTAATACATTTATTTGATAATTGTTGGTTTTAATTAGTATTTGTATATATTATGTACCTCTGTACTAACTTTAAATATTTTGATTGATTGATTGATTGATTGATTGATTGATTGATTGATTGATCTTCGACTCTTTCAATGTTCATCTCTGATGTCAGAGGTGATACCATCGCAGTGGAAAGAAATATTCCCGCGAGTCGCAAATCAAGGAATTCAAACGTCAATAAAAACATGATTATGCGATGTAATAAATTTATTTTTTCATGTTCCTATGATGAATATAAATATCTTTGGAATTAGCAAGACTTGTTTTGCCATTGTTGGTTCCCCTTCAGTGTCAAAAAATGATTGAATATATTGCATTGTGTTCTTTATTGAAGCAACTGCTTTTCATAAAACTAAAGCCCAAGTAGAACCACATCAGCAATTTCCTTATGTCTTTCTATCAGTTAAATCGTATTCTACCTCCATGTCGCATCTTCGAGATCACGTGAGAAGCAGCGCATGCGCAGCAATAGTCATTCGTAGCGTGCTTTTCGCGGCAAGATAGTCATCAGTGTTAAATTTGGTTACAGAACCGAAGGGGGAAAAGGAAAATCAGACGAATTACAGTTTTTCAATTGGTACAAGAGTTCAGTTGTCAAGATAGTAAC
>WIPJ01002779.1:305267-334505 GCA_018155075.1 Cassiopea andromeda | reverse complement strand
GCGACATGGAGGTAGAATTAAAACATTAAACAATTACCTGTGGGTGAAGTTTGATGGAAATTCTACCTCCATGTCACAGCATCAAGAGATTACGTGCCCTCCCATTTTGGGAGACTATTTTAGGACTCTCAAACATATGATCCAAACCCTCCCTTTTTTAATTACTGATGGATCAGCCTTCAAAGGATGACTATTGCTGCGCATGTGCTGCTTCTCACGTAATCTCTTGATGCTGTGACATGGAGGTAGAATTTCCATCAAACTTCACCCACAGGTAATTGTTTAATGTTTTAATTATACTTGCAGGCACATTTTGTGCGCGGCTGTGTGCTCGAAGGCACACAATTCTTTTAATGAGCCCTGACCAGAGGGTCTGGGAAAGTTAGGCATATCAGGTAGAAAGTTGCCCAATTTAGACCGAAGCTAAGTAAAATGGAATTAGTAGCATTTGACATCACTTTATGCATCTGTGAATGTATCCAATGATAAATAGAGGTTCTATTCTACACTTAAGCATCACATATTCTTTGCACGCTTCAAAGCTCGAGCACTTAGGTGACAGCAAGCTCCTTAACATAGTTGGCCCCGGCGCACAACAAGGAATTATCGAGGGCAGGGGTCCAATCCACGAAAAAGGGCACACGAAAACTTTTTAAAGAAGATACAGCCTTTGTATATTGCTTTTGCAGATTCATAAACGGAGAAAATAGTGTGGAAAGTTGACTGGTATGGTTGCCTCGGAAGTCCAGTATTCCTCGTTGCAATCGCTCACAAAACAGGCCACTGTGTTTTAATAAGCAATCCTCTATTCAATGCACTGTACATGACAAAAACATTGCTTTTTGTAATTTTCAGTCCACAGATCTACAGTCATTGCAATTCCACCATGGCTGGAAATTGCCTTTTCAACAAGTTTCATAACATTTCCTCTTCCCTCTGCAGCAGTTTGGTGGACCTGTCTACTTACTGTATTTCTTGCTACCTACCTATAGCAGATGACGTAGGATTATAATCCCTAAGAAAGTCTTTTGTCATGCTTTGAGCTGTATTTCTTCATTGTATTTCGAAGACATGCTAGTCACAATTTCTTATATGTTATTGAGATTTTGCCATGCTTTGCAGCTAAGCAATGTGCTTTTTTATCATTTCACAGGCAGATGTGATTGCAGTTGTTTATGCTTTAAATGACGATGAGACAATTAGAAGAGTATGTCGTTGCCAGAAGAAATTATTCCATTGTGCCTCATTATTCAGTAGATTTTTTTATTTCTTTTGCTTTTAGAGGAGTATGTAAGTAATTTAACTAGTATAAAGGCTCTACTGATGGTGTAGCACAAAATTTGAACTAAAAGGTTGAAGCGTACTCCCAGTTCTCACCAGTTGGAGAAAATACCATATACAAGCATCAACATAAAATTATGTGATTGTTAGAACTTGAGATATAGTTTGCTATAATATTTGCAAGACAAGAAACTATATTTCAACGCAGTAGAGATTGTCTATAACGTGTGTGTATTCATAAGTATCAATTACTTAGGGAAGTGGGAATACTTGGGGGGTGGACAATTTTCAGAAAATCAATAATAAGGAAGGTTGCAATAAATGAGGAGTTGGAAAAGTAGAAGTCATGCATATTTTGATGAGCTACTTTCACTTTCCTTCATACTTGAAGAAGTAGTCGGAAGCAGAGAATAATAATTATCGTTGATTTGATTGAATAAACCTGAGAAGAAACTCTATATATCTAGTATACAATATCTGAAGCTAATAATTGGGGAGGGGTTAGATTAATAGCATGGGATTTGAAGTATTTTCAAATGCAGAAAATGGGAGGGGGTGATTATTCAGTACTCGAGAGTACAACGAAGCAACAAGTACATCGGTAGAACAATAAGTATGCACACTTGTTATCTGTGCACATATAATATCAACTTCAGTGCCTAAGGTAGCATTTCCACGGCTCCAGTTGCAATTGGAACCGTAACATTCTGGGTTCTGATAGACCACGGGTTCCCTGAGACTGCTTGGAACGGTTCCGCTTAGAACTGCTTATCGGTTCCAGCTGGGTCTGCTTTCGTATTAGGTCCCAATTGAAACTGTACTCGGGCAGACAGGTGGAATGGTTCCAAATGGATCCGGATAGGAAATGAACGAAGTTCAAAGAAGGATGATTGGCAACCTTCTTCTGCTCCTCTATTGTTGTCTTGCATACCTGCAAGGCAGATGTCTCCTGCACAGTTTTCGAGCATCAGTCTCGTGGGAATGCAAAGCCAATCGTACCAAATTGTTACGGTTCCAAATGGAACGGTCCCGTGGAAACGCCATCTAAAACATAATGTCCAACAAAGCGATAGTTTACTATAAGCCCATTCTGATATATGCTTTAGAACCATTGATCAGAAAATCATAATATCATCTTATTGACGATGCCTTGTCTTGTTATCCGTCAGCTATGCCTACCTCACTTACCCAACATCAATAATCCACTAGATAAGGATGTATTACTAGAAGCAGGCCTGTAAAGAGTGCACAAACAGTAATTTCTGGAGTATCTTGATAGTTTTCCTGCACATTGCAGATGGTCATTGATAAAGGGATTTATTCATAAAATGTGGTTGGGAATATTGATTTACGTGATTGTATAGTTTGAAACAACAATAAAAACAATATGTAATGCTTGCTGTACTTTGAATAATTGTGCGTTGCCTAACTAGATCACAGATTATTGGCTGCCAACAATTCAGGAAATCACAGCAAATGGCATGCAGAAGCCAATAGTTCTTGTTGGAAATAAGGTACATAATAGTTTTTTAAAAGTCATTTTGCAACCTTAGTAGTTTGATCAAGGGCATCGTACTGGTCTATCATCGATGTACAGTATGCATGGATAAAGGTCTTTATCAGGTTGATGACAGTACTTAACTGGCTACTATCTGTTTGCTTTAGTGCAAAATGTAGCAAGAAGGAGCTCATTTAAATACGGATATTCATTTTATTAAGTATTTGATGTTTTCAAACTCGCTCCTGAAAAATAATGACTTTTTATATTGGAACTCATAAAAAGCAGTTCTTGTACTGAAAAAGTCTTGCCTCCTGTTAGTTAAATATATCAAATAGATATGAAAAGAAGTTAAACTCTCACTGTCCGACTACTGCATGCATTTAATCTAGCGTTGATCCATGCCTGAATTTCACAAAAGATATGATAAATGATTGTACATTACAGTAATCCACTTTCCAATATAGGCTGATGCAGTTGAAATAAATGGCTCAAAAATGGAGGTTTTTACTTTTGAATATCATCTTTCTAGTTTTAGTGATGTTAAGGGACCATGGATATTTTACTGATGGAATGTACTTGACAATCTTATTTTGTTAGTTATTTCTTTTCTGCAAATTCACAGTTGTATTGCAGTATTTACTGTGTATAGCAGCTGATTGTTGGTAGTAGACTGGGAATATACGTGCTTGATTTAGTTTTGTAGTGACACGATTGCTTATAACAGTGATACGCTGCTAATTATTTTTCAAACACTAATAATTGTAGTGTTTGGAAGGTTGTGCATCTTGTAGTACGCTCGTTGTAGCAACCAATTTAAAAATTGTGTATCAGTATAAAGCCTTAGGAACGAATGAAGAACAAGTCTTTGTTTTAGGATATTGTGAATATAATGGATCAATTCCCAGAAGTTGAAACTTGTATTGAGGTCTGTTTTTGTGAGATAGAAACTATATCATTATACTTCCACTGATGTTACATTCTACCATTTTATCTATTTCCAACAGCATGTTCATGAGTTTTTTCATGCTAATATATAATATACATTGAGTGCTTCCAGTATGTTAAAATAAAGCTTGACATGCAGTAGCATGCAGTACCTTAAATTGTTTTAGAGCAGTGCTTCTCAACCTTTTTGATCTAACCGCCCCCCAATTCAACGAATTTTATTAAAACGCCCCCCTCCTCTCGAAATATACTTTCTTTCATCAGTTTCATAGGTAAATATATTATATCATACCTTCTCAAAACGCCCCCTAAAGTCTCAAAACGCCCCTTTGGGGGCGATATCGCCCCCGTTGAGAATCACCGTCTTAGAGTTTCTTGACATGTAGTAACTATATGAAAGAAACTCCGAGACAATTTAAAGATCATTGCACCACGTTCAGGATGTTTTTGCAGAACCTTCATGTTACTCATAATAATAGTGTAAACCAGTATTACTTGCCTCAGCAATAAAGCACATTTGTGATACATCATCAAATCTTGAATTATTTCTTATTTTTAGTGCTCAGCTAGAGATCTTAAGAATATTTCAGAATTGTTTTATTATGCACAAAAGGCAGTACTCCATCCAACCGCACCTATTTACTCAAATGAAGAGAAAGAGGTAAATTAGTAGAAGACTTGTTTGACATTTTTAGAATACTACAGTTGGTAATGTTATGTTTTGTTATCGAGCGTAGCGAGTGTATGCAGCTGATATTTGTTGAATTCAAATTGAAATTTTCCTTTTTTAATGATTGAAGATGTTAGAGTGGTTGTACGTATTCCTACATAACGCTAGTTTGAAATTATAGTACATATTTGATATTAATATCTGTGATCAATTCCTGAGTTTTATTTCGTTCCTTCATTTTTGTAGCTCCGGCCAAAATGCATTGCTGCCTTGCAAAGAATATTTAGAGTAAGCCATTGGCTCATATAAGTAGTAGATCTTTAAACCTTATGCGTGTATGTAGGACACTAATTTGCTGTATGCAGTGACATCACAGGGAATCATGTTTTTTCGCCAACAGCTTGGTTTGGAAAGTTATCACAAGCATGGTTTAGCTGTTCTGCTTTCTTTTGAAACGCTAGCAGAACGTGAAATGAGAAAAGTAGTATTTGTTATTAAAACAAAACAAGTTTAGCAAATGTTACACCTTTTTTACTCACAGAGTTTAATATGAAATTGGTATTACTATTTTCCAATTGCCTTTTCCTTAGCATTTGTTAGGATTTTACTTTTTACTTACCGTATCTTCTCGAATAGATGCCGCGGCTTCTATTTATTTTTGTATTGCTTAGGGCATGTATACATGCTCCTGCCTAGCCGGAATACCCTGGCTGCCAATAGAAACACATAATTTTAACTTTGCATATAAATGAGAGATTTATCCCATCCCGCCTTGCCGGGACACTTTCTTACCTGTATAATGAAACAGGCAGGATTTCCTGCCTTACCGGGCTGTAATTGACGTTAGTGCACATGTGTAAAACTCAAGATCACCATTTACATCACAAAATGGACAATAAGGAGCAATTGGTACACGAGCATATTGCTCGTATGTAGTTTGAGGCAGTTCTCCTTATGTAAATGCAAATAGACAAATGCCTCCTCTAGGCGAGATACCCCGGCTGGATGAGATATCCCGGCTAGGCGGGATCATGTATACAGGCCCAAAAACAACGTCCCGGCTAGGCGGGATTATGTATGCAGGCCCTTAGTGCAGTTTCTATTTCAGGGTGGCTTCTATTTGAGGGCTGCTTCTATTTACCGCAATCCCCTGTCGATAGTTCATCATATGATACTGTTTAGAAACTTTTTCACAAATCGGGTTATAATGTTATAATGGGCTAGTTAGCTGATAACCCCGATTGATAATGGGCTCATATCAGCTCAATTTTGATACTATTGCAATGTATTCGAATTTCATGAAACAACGTAAAATGTGTAGGCTTTTTCCACTCCTGTCCAGAACTGCGGCTTATATTTGGGGGCGGCTAGAATTAACTACTTTCCATCTTACATACGGCTTGTATTTGAGGGCAGCTTCAATTCGAGAAAATACGATAGTTCTTTGATGTTTTCTATCTTTTCCTTGAAGATATGTGATTTTGATAATGATGGAGTGTTAAACGATCAAGAGTTAAATGAATTTCAGGTAGGTTTTTTGTGGTATTGCTTTTATGGCTCATCAATCTCACAGATGAAATCGATTTCAGCTCATTTGATTTATCTCCTTTTGTTGTTGAAAAAGCAATAGATTAAAGCATGTTCATTATCTCTTGTATCTTTTTGTGTATGTAGTGCAACTTCTGTCTAGCTTTGTAAGCACCTGCCATTTTTTGGAAGTCATTGGGCTTTTTGAAAGTTTTTTTTCACGCACAATATACAATCCTTTCACTAATGCCTGACTGACGAGTGGTTTGTAAATAGACAAGTTAGAATGAACCTTTTCATTATTTTATAAGAGCACTAGTGAAATATAGAAGCAACTTCGTTGATGGAGATGACATTTTCTGCAAATGAAAATATTACAGATTACACGCAAGAAGTGATTTATTTCTTGTATTTTGTGTACATACTCGGATGTGTGAAGCCCTCCTCCTTTTACGCAAGTGTACTTCGTGACTGCTGCTAGGTAGAATGAACTCAGCCGTAAAGTAATCATTATCATTTTATGTTTATTCTTTACACTTTCGTCAGTGATATTTTTAGCGTATGATGACCATTAGTATGAATGAAAAATATGTGTTTCTACCCATGCATGTTAGTTGATGATGGAAATGCCAATTTCATGCTTCTCAGTCATGTCAACATGGTATACTTCAATCATATTATTTTCAATTACAAGAGACCGAGAAAATGTATAATTCCTTCGAAAGATTTGCCACAGTTTTAACTGCTGTACTTGCTCTATCTTAGAGATTCTGTTTCAAAAGTCCCCTACCTTCACAAGGACTTCTGGAAGTTAAAAATATAGTGAAAAAAAATATCAGCGATGGATTGGAACGGAATGGATTGACTTTTAATGGTTTGTGATTGTTAAGATTATAAATGGGCCTGTATTATGCATAGTGAAGTAGAATTTTTGTAGTTTAATACGCAGTTTTTATTTGTAATACCATATTTGTATGCATAAATTATCTGACATTTGATTTTAACCTTTTTACTTGTTCCTGTTTTGTTCGCTCTTTATAAAAGTTAATCTGAAATTTAATTCCACAGTTTTTACTGTGTTGGTCATTTCAACTATCTGGCAACTTTGTTGATTTTTTAAAGCTTTCAGTAATGCGTATTCCTCATTCCTTAGGTACAAGATGTTGATCTTTTCATTTACATTTAGACTTTTGGTATTATATACTTGTATTGTATGCTAATTTTTCGGTACGAAATGGCCGCTCTATATATATGTATCTTAAAGTACATTCTATTTTGGCTTGAGATATAAATTACTCAGCTTGAGGATGTTCTAAATAGAAATATCTTTTTTTGATAGGCTTTTTGTTCTTGCAAAAATTGTTCGTAATGAAAGGAAGACAAGAAATTACGTGGACAGCTTTAAGGAAATTTGGTTATGGAAGCGACCTTGAACTTAGATATGATTATATTTGTCCAAGGTATATGAGTTCTAAAGTATTGTTTTGTATATATCTTAATATAATGCATGCTGAAGTCCCGAAACTGTAAAATTATGCATGTTAACTAGTCTAGCACCTTTTAAACATCATTTGTGTTCTTTGATTGCAGGCTGGAAATCGGTCCGGACTGTACTGTTGAGCTATCAGTTCAAGGAATGGAATTTGTTCGCGATATTTTCTGTAAATTTGACCAGGTATGCTGTGAGTATATTGGTGGTTAAGACATATCGAATTGTAGCTTCTTCAAGTTGAGTTAAAAACTCATGTCATTTCTGACGTCATAGTTAAGGTATCCGCTAAAACCTTAAATTGAATGGTTTTGATGCCCATATTTTGACCCTGTATCATGAATTTAGTTCGTTTGGAAAGTCCATGTCTTAGAAATTTGCTTTTGAAATCTCTCAATCTAGGATGAAGATGACGCATTATCTCCAGCAGAGCAAGAAGTAATTTTATGATTTATTGAATATATAATTAGGAACCTGAACTGGTTTAAAGCATCTTGTAGAGAAAATGTCTACAGCTTTACGATAGCGTTTGTATAATTTTGCACTTCATCATAAGAGTGAGTTTACAAGTCCTTTTCGTTTTTCGTTCTAGGAAATTATACCTTATGTGAAACTTTCCGATTTTACATGCTAGTACATATCCAATGACCTTTGAACTTTAAAATCCTGAGGGAAATTTTTACATCCCTTTATTATCTTGTCCTAATTGCTTTTATTTAATTTTCCATATGAAAGATTTATGTTGAGGAAGAAACACAGTTTTGTTTCTATTAGTTATTATAACAAATGCCTTTTTATTAAAGGATTTATTTAGTTTGTGTCCTGTTCCACCTTGGGACGAAAATAATTTGAAGACTGTGGAAACAAATTCGAAAGGCTGGATTACTTTGGATGGTTTTATTTCATTATGGGTGTATGTATAAATTATTTAGTTCCACGCTCTTTACCTCGCATATGCGCACATATTTGCTTTGTTCTGGAAAGTTTTGAAGTATCATAGTGGTAGCAATAGTGATCACTATGACAAAAAATTCATCACGTTTTTATTGAATGACCAATTGAGTCATTGACCCAGTGACGACTTAACTTATATTTGCTTTATGATGGGCAAAAGAATTATTCAGAATGTTTTTGCTTTCTTGTATGATTAGCAGCTTCTACGTAAATTTTAGGTTGGCTTCCTATATGAATCATGATTGGGTTCTTGCAAACCTTGCCTATCTGGGATACATTCAAGGAGAAGAAGAAAACCAGTTGACAGCTGTTAGAGGTGTGAAGCGATTTTTTGATTTGAAGTTTTATCTTCCTTGTGGGTCAATCCATTGCTTTCATTTATGTATTTTCTGTGTTATTTATAATGGCAATGCTAGTTATTAATAATAGTCATTCTCTGACTTTTTATGATATCTTCTTGTTTCATTTCAATGTATTTACATTATAGTTACTAGAAGCAAGTCGACTGATTTGGCAAAACGAAGGACAAATAGGACTGTTTTCAGTTGCTGTGTTTTTGGGCCTCCAGGTGTTGGAAAGGTTGGTTCATATGTCATATCAATGTCTAAAATTAAATCCACACTTATTAACGTTATTTGCGTATTTTGCGTAAAGGATTATACATAGGGGTGCTTTTTGAACAAATTCGTAGCTTCATTAGGTGTATCAAATGTAAGTCTATATCGTACCGTAAATCCTCGAATTAGCCCCCCTGGGCGTTTATTTATTTTTTGATTTTGCATGGGGGCTTATTCGAAGGGAGGAGGCTTATTCGAAGGGAGGGGGCTTATTCGAAGTGAGGGGGCTTATTCGAAGTGAGGGGGCTTATTCGAAGGGAGGAGGCTTATTCGAGGGGGGCTTTAAAAATTTTCTTGATAGTCGATCATATTCCAGTTGAAATTTTCATACTAGTAAGCTATGTCTTCGATGTTTCACATACAAGTAATAAGATGTTTCAAAGGACAAACAAATTTTCGTTAATTAATTGCTGCTTTTTCTTTTCTAGCTCTATAAAGTACTAACAAACTCTCAGATATGTACAGTCACATGCTTGGGTGGGGGGCTTATTCGAGGAGGGGAGGGCTAATTCGAGGACTTACGTTATGTTCCATATGTCTCTTGCAACCATTGTTTTACTATTTGACATTCATTTGCAGACCCTTAGCTTGTTTATTTGGCATACCGCAGCCCATCAATTACTGCAAAGTTGTCTGCTACACGAGTCCTGCAGAACTAATTACGATGGTGTATAAGCAAACCTCCTCGTAGTCATAGGCGCTGAATTCTGGGGGTTGGGGCTCTTATTCGAAAATTTGGTGAGGCTCATGCCTACCATGAATACACTTTGTAGTTATATATTATTTAAAATATTTTAGTGAAGATATCAAAAGAAAAAGCTACCCAAATAAACTGAGCAGATATATAGATGTACAACAGAAGTGTCAATTTTGTGTCATAAGTTTGGGTTTCTGTGATTTGGAAAACCAAATGGTACTTTTTCTCACAATTTTCAAGAGGGCTTGGCTCCCCGTAGCATTGCCCAGATGGGGTTCGAGCCCCAAAGCTCCCACGAAGTCGGCGTCTCACAGAGCTCCATACTTTGGGATTTTAGCGGCAAATAACTCCTACATATACAGTCGTAGGGGCATACTACGCCTATGATGATGACACGTTTATCACATATGTGCATGTATATTTCATTGCTTATGAATTCTAAATCTCTAAGATATTTTAAAAATAAAGAGACTTCAAATATGTGTTTGATATTTTTCTTGTCTATAATCTCTTGCTGCATCTAGTTTTTTATAGGTCTGTCATTGTGACTTGCCATTTTTCGTAGACATCATTTTTGCAAGCTTTTGTTAATCGTACTGTGAAAGTAAGTCATATTGCACAGCGTCATTTTTCGTATTACTATTCTCTACTAATTCCAGTTGTGAATAGTTTTTTGGATTGGAAACGTAGATTAACTGCTCTTTACCTTGGCATTTAAGTAGCTTGAAGCTGCTCGAGGTATACTACCACGATGTACTTTGTGTTATGTTTTTGTTACACATCATAGTATCTAGTGTAATATTCAACGTGTTCTCACTAGATGGATGGCGAATTTCTGTTGCCTCAGGAGCAGAACAGTAAGAAACTGTTTTCCACTAAGTTCAGAAAATCAGGAGTATGAAAGAAACACTATGTAGTCATTACCGTAGTTGTGAACCTTTCTGTACAAATACAAAGCCCAGTTTTTCATGGGGGGGGGGCGCATTGGGCCTCATTGTGTGGAAACTCTTTACCTTTAGATGCCAACAGTGAATGATATAGAATTGTCCCATTCCGCATATAGCGTTTTTGTGAGCACCTGTCATGTATATAAGTTGAAATAATTGAGAGTCCGGATAATCGTAACATGAATATCAATGAATCCGTAAGAAATGTGTAACGCACCGCTAGCTATCAATGAGATGTCGGGAAAATATCTCACTTCGAGTTTAAAACCGGTTTTGAAAAATTTTAGCACCTTTGTTCTTAAGTTTGTCCATCACTTTGTGGACAATTCGAGTGAAGAATCTAACTAATTAATATTCATGAGAACATCCGGACCAGAGATAGAATTCTGGAAAATCGAAATCTGGATAATCGAGGCTCAACTGCAATGATATTGAGCGCCCTACGGTAGCCGATGGTGAGTGGAGTTCCAACACTCATCCGTAGCGTTCATTAGAAAGTGTTAGTGTTTCAGTTTCAAAAACTTAGGTGAAGACGATATTGCCCATGAAATTTAACGCAATCAACCACCTAGAAGTATCAGCTTAAACTCCTGAAACTCCAAATGCTTAAGATATTGTATATCTGCGGGGGGCAATTTTAAAGATTGAAACTACTACAACGCGAAAATGAAAATTTTTATTTACCACAAATGAGCTGTTGCAGGAGGCCCCTAGAATCTAAAAGTGTCTCCAATTCAGCATATAGTTTTTTGGTGGTGAGATTTGATGAAAAGCTTGACTTTACAAAATTTCTTCTAAAATTATTAAGGCTTAGGGGTTGCAGATCACATTCATAGTTTTTATTCTTCTCGACACATCATGGTTTGATCACCTTTGAAAGTAAATTATTTGTAGAATTCGAAAATCAGTACGATTATAGTTTCCTGTCAAATGGATACCTTCCTGTAGAAACAGAAGTCAGCGCTTATTTTTATGATTATCTTTTAATACAATTCTGTGCGAAGTTTGAAACTGCTAGGCCACTGCAGGACTGGTGCTGGTGACGTCTAGCTAGATACCTGGTTCATTGCAACAACAGAATTAGGAAAACACTTAATAGACCATGTTCACCGCAGCACTTTCCAGGCCTTTCAAGTTTTAGCTATCGTAAGATTGAATCAGTTATGCAACTCAAAAATACATGAATACAGTTCAGCGCTGGTAGGACTAAGCTGTCAATAAAAATAATTATTGGAAAGTAATTCTTCGAGAGGAGTGCGTTTTTGTTAAGTGCAACATCAGTGACAAGGCTGTCGAGCTTTTGGGGTCGTTAAATAATTACGTACCTCAAAAACAGAACACTAGAGAACATCAGAAACCATCACTTTGTATTTTGGAAATTCCATATAGAGCTTTTTCTTTTCAAAATTTACTCTCAAAACTGAGTTACTTTTTTATCAGTATATAACTGACATTTTTTTCATTCATGGATGTGTCTTCCTTGTTCCTGATGCTTTTCAATGATTTCATCCCAAGGAACGTGAATATGATCTTGAAGATTATGACGTTTCATGCACTACAAGCTCAATCGACATCGGCAAAGATATTTTTGTGATTGTAAGTTATGTCATGAAGTATCATCTTTTTCATATTCCCTGCACAGCAGTATGGTGCTCCTCAGGAGTTGGGGCCCATTTCCTTTTGGAATTGTTCGGTAGGTTTTTCGTGCGATTGTGTAGCGCTTAGTGTTTCTCGATTGCAACAGCCAGATGCAATCCGGTGATTGTAAAAATTGAGACATGGAAATTTAGAAAGTCAGTGGTTTACAATTATAAAGCTTTGCAACCAATTTCGTTTGTGGGATAGCGTCTCCTAAACATAAGTCGGCTCTTGATTTGATGTAGAACAGGTTGAAGCCTGGTTTCCACATAGCTTTCTAGTGCCGGCTACCCACCGGCGACTCACCGGCGACTCACCGGCGACATTGCTACTGAAGCATGTTTCCATATACTGTTCGCTCACCGGCGACCCACCGGCGTTGAGCTTTCCTCCGTAGAGAATTTTACAATAAAACTGTAATGAAAGTCATTTTTAGTAGTATTGACGTCAATCGAACTTTTGAAACTGCCGGTGACCCACCGGCGATCTATCGCAGTCATGTTTCCATATAAATTTCTCGAGGTCGCCGGCACCGCAATAGAAAAAAAGTTAAACAAGTTTCAACTTTTCTTCAATGTCTGCGGTGGGTCACCCGTGGGTCATCGGCATTTGAAATGAAGCGTTTCCAGTAAAGAATTCAAAGGTCGCCGGCACTAAAAAGTTATATGGAATCCAGGCTTTAGTTATATATGTGTCTCGCAAAGGAAAGGTTTCAGATATAGACTGCAGACGTTTTTTTGATTATGGAGAAAACGTTGTCTATGAAGTAGAAAACTCAAAGTTCTCAGACAAAAAAGCAGAAGTGGTTGTCCAGCATGACTCTTTCGGGTAGATTTTTCACTATTACTTGTTACTATTTGCAACACATCAAACAGATTTTTGGTCTCTTCTGGAGTAGAGGAGTTTGATATCTATCCACGTAAAGAATCTTCAGTTGCTTACGACTGAAATTTATAAAACAAGGTCTGCCTTAAGCCCTCCTTTCATGAAGGATATTTTCGCTGATCGGATACTGGTTACGATCAAAAAGTACATACAAAAACATATGGAATTGAAACTGTATCCTACCTTGGAAATAGACTTTGGTCGACTTTATCAAATATAATCAAACAAGCAAGCACAATTCCTATTTTCAAAAGCCATATTAAATGTTGGAAGGGCGAGAACTACAACTGTAGACTTTGCAAAATATATATGCCACAGGTTTGGTACCTAACATGATATGTATCAATTTTTATTTTATACCTGTAATATGTTTTAATTTTTTAAGCCAGTAGGCCTTAATTAGCAGTAATTTTGCTATCTTAATTTCTTTTGCTTACTATAAATGAATTGTTGATATTGATATTGATATGATATTGAAGTTCCTCAGCAAAATGAAAATTTAGGAAAAATTAGGAAAAGTCGGGAAGTTTTGTTGAAACCTGAAGAAAGCCAGGAGTCAGAAATTTTTATCATCCATGCATATGATTTCATTGGTGTCCAAAAGACAACTCTACGCGCTCCAAATGCATGCCAGAACAAGCAAGCCAGCTTTTATTTGCTTTTAAGTTACAAATTAAGTAGAGCATTGACATTACTGTTATACCAAGATTGAAAGATGGGCCAGTCGCACCATTTATGATGTGATTGGTCAGGAAAATATTATGCAATTCTGATATGCAGTTAGCAAAAGCTCCTTCATTTTCTATGAAACAGTCAGGAAAAGTCGGGAAAAACATTTAGGCAGAATATGTATGAACTCTGAATGACAGGCAGCAAAGTCTTAAATGTAAAATCTACAAAATTTTTGCAACTGCAAACGGCTACTCTGCTTCATAAACCATTAAATGGCATTTAAATCCTGGGTCTTTTATTTTATGGCCGCAATCCTTATTTGAATAGCTCGTATGAGATATATGTCGAACAATGGCTGTTTCAAAATTATTATAAAAAGCTAAAAATGGCATGGAAGTATACTGTGCGTTTTATGCACTTCTTCTTGAGAAATGGACGTGATCCTGAAAAATCTTGCCTAGAACTCCGCCCCTTTCTCAGTAAATCAGTCATTTTTTGAACTTGCCTTAGTTCAGACCCTTCTTTTATTTCCTTGTAACGTATTCACGCGAAAATGAAAGTTTCGCGATGCGTACGCATAGCATAAATTCCTACAAACCATATTCGGTCAGCGTCATATTGCGACCCGTCACATCGCGTCCAGTGTGAATTGACCTTTAGGAGTTGACCTACCCCCTACCTACGTCGGTTACGCCACTGCATAAAGCCCCTTTTGAAAATTCCGTGTTTTGAAATAAAGATGAGATGCAAGATAGTGCCGTTTAGTCCTAAGACTGTGCAAATAGCCAAAATGCAAATAGCCTTAATTGCATTGGACAATGATTGATAATTGATTATTCAACATATCGTTTTTAGGACCCTATTCTAACAGCATATTCTCTGTACTATTGCAATGTGTAACAGCTTTCTGCATCATGGAACGAAGATTTCTCTGCGTCTTTAAATAGCTACCTATTCTTATCACTTATTTTCTTTTCTTTTCATTTAATGCTTACTTGATACTTTTTTCACAGCTGAATGAAGTTAGTTGGAAAAAATCAGTAGAAAAGCTAAAAAATGAGCGAATGGATGTAGCTTGCTTTTTATATGATGTTTCAAAACCGGATTCTTTTGCAAAGATAGCACGACTGTATCAGGTAGCCTTCAGTTTACGTTTTATTCTTGTGCCTTTCCTCTTGTACCTTGAAGTTTCCTTTGCATTAATCTTATGGTGTGGTGGTTAAAGCTATGGTTATACGTCGCGCTTCGCAACTGCCAAGCTTAATTTTTGAGTTGGGATGCGTGACATTTCGCTTGATCAAGTTCCACACAGTCGATTCGGCGCGGCAGATTGAATTTGGTGCATGACTGGCTTTGTCGATCTGCTATGCTATACATGGTGTTTATCACATACCCAATCTAATAAATTTCAATGATATACAAGCATCTATTTCATTGGTGAATTTGGTTTGCTCCTCAAACGATGCGGAGCATGTATGGTGTCACTTGTGTCAAAGTCTATTGTTTTGCACGTTTTTGATGCTGGAATGTATGTTCGCATCGTACGCAAGATCAACTATCTTCAATTCCAGGAATGATCTTAAATTTCTCTGGTAAACTCAAGCAGCGACAATTGAAAATGAAAGCATCGGTTACATACTCTGAAGAGCTCTCAGTCCAATGAGAAAATGTTAAATCTGAAACTATATTGGAGTACCGTAGAAGCTCAGATATGCCTCGGTTGCTTGTTTTTTTACAGTTCTAGAGGGGGGCTTATTGGTAACTCAGGGTAAAAGTTTTTGAGATATTCTTATGAGTATCTTTTGCATTGATTCTATGGAGAAAACTTTGCTAACACCTTCGAAGGTTTATCAGTCAATTAAAAATTTTCTCATCTTCGTCAGAATCACCAGGGCCGATTGATAATGCTGGGATATAATGTTGTCAAACATTTTCCTTCAGGATTCCTTTGAAAGGACCATTCGTCTCTAGAATTCTAAGACCCACGAGTAGTTTTGCATTGGTCATATTGGATTGCACATAGAATCGTTTTCTTGAATGGAGGACAACATTCGCCAATGCAATATAGTGATCTTTACTTCATTTCATTAACATTATTTTTCATGATTTGATTTTTGAAAGTATTTGGTAATCTCTTTTTGCGGTGTGAAGTAGGCGATTTGTTTATCTGCGCAAGAAGGGTATTGAAGCAAATGATACACGTAGCCACGTTGGAATAAAGTACTTATTCATGTTTAGTCAGAACATAGAAGTCGACATTGACTTATCCTATTCTACATTTGTTCATTAGGTAAGAGTCAGGGGGATATTCTGACAGTTCTCTTTTCCGAATTGCAATGACATCAAGTTTATTTTTTGAAATTTGAAGTCATCAGAGTTCCCACAACTCCTTGAAATCCTTAACAATTCTTGAAGAAGGAAAATGTTATTAAAAGTCCTTAATTAATATCAAGTCTTCTCAAATCTCCTTATATCAGTTGTCGTAGTTTTGTAGTGGAGAATTTAGTAGATGCAGAATTTCATGCCAGTGTATCGAAGATTGTTCTTGTAGAAAGCCAATTTTTTTGGTGTGCTACTTCGCTGTAGGAAATTGTTTGATAAAGCCGTTCTCTTGTGTTTTTGGTAAGGAAAGAATTATCGACACGGAAGCTTTTAAACTTCCGTACTTGTTATGTATTTTTGATGCAGATGAGCAAAATTGTACTTGAAAATTATTAGGAAAAATCTTTAGTTTTTAAGAACAAAGGTATGGGAAGACTGCAAGGTTGTAGCTAAACTGTTCATATCCTTTTTCATTTCATTCACTTATTCAACTACAATTCCACGCTTTTTTGTAAGAAACATGTCTATAAGAAACATGAAGCTGAAATTAGGTAAACATTAGGGAGTATTTAAGAAACAAAAGCTTACAGAGTTTCAAATTTTGACTTGAACAAAATGTTTTTATAAATAAATCATATTCGAACTGGAAACAAAAATAGAGACAAAATTTATTACATGCTTAAGAAAATTTGACAATTCTATTTCTTGAATCGTAGCAGCCTAGTATGAGTTGTTTTTGTTATTGGAAGTTTGAGGAATTGAAGAAAGATTTAAGAAATATCTGAGGCTGGATTAGGGACCATTCATTTTTTAAGAGGGGTTGGTACCAATGAGAAGTATTTTGGGTTAAGGATAGTTTTTGATAGAATAAAGCTGTGCACATACATTGTAGTATAATCTCAAGGTTGGGTAAGATAATTTGGCTTATTCCGTTGCTGGTGTTTATAGTTAATTTTAAACGGTGGTTTTCAACTTGGGTTCCTCGGAACCCTACGGCCTCACTAGTACATTCTAAGGGTTCCACCAGAAGTTGCACAGAAGCACAAGAGCAATTGACAGTAATCGTTAGCTCTCCTGTGCATACGTAAATAGGGTTCCTCTAGCCACTGGACTACTCCCCTTAGAAATTCCACTGGAATATTCCACTCCAACAAAAAGATTGAAAACCTCTGTTCTAGGTATTCGCATCTCAGGGCAACAAGATTTTATGCTCAAAATGCTATTTGCATTCTGATGAGTAATTCTAGAACGTTTTCTGCCGCTGATTTCAAAAATCATATCTGTTTTTTGGTCATCACGTCAAGTTTTTTCTATTAGCCAATTAATTTTTCTGCAAGTTTGATCAATTTTTCTGCGAGTTGATCATTTTTTCAAGTATTCTTGAAAAAGTACTTCTTCCAGAACTTGATCCTTCTTTGACCGTATTTGGCTCACCTATCACAGAGTGTAATTGCTTCATCGTGTAAAGCTAATGAATGAGCAACCCATGGAGATTGGGTATTTTTGGGGGGGGGGGATTTAGAACATTTTAGTTTACATTTTGGCATTTTTATATAAACAATGGTATTGAAAGTTAAACAATCGCAAATTCTGAAAAAATACACTTTCCAGACCGCTAGAATGCATAGGATAGGACTCTTACTTACAATCTTGTGCATTTTAATGTGAACATGGTTGAAAAACATGAGAAAAGTGAAAATAAGAAAAAACTTTATTTTAAGTAGCCACAGTGCTATATATATTCACATGTTTATTGTTTAACATGTCCTCCTATCGCATTTACCAACAATTTGGGTCTTTTTGACATGGAATGAACAAGTTTTTCACACATTCAATTTCTACTTCATTAAACCCTGTCTAGATGATCGCTTCACTCTGTTTGGGTTTTGTTGTGCAATCAAATTTTCTCAATTTTTTTTGCAAATAGCCCATAGATTCTCTATTGGATTAAGATTAGGAGAACTAACAGGTCAACCCAAAACCATTTTGTTGTTTTTTGCAAAGCAAAGCCTTTACTGATTTAACCATGTGACATGGGGCAAAGACTTGATGAAATATCACATCATCCCTTAGATTTTGGAGCTCATTTTTCACCTGTATGTCAAGAGTTTTAAGGTATATCTGGCTGTTCATCATCATTCTATCGTCTTGCTTGATTGTTTAGTGTTTTCTTCCTTACATGTAAAAACAATAAGTCTAAAATTAATTGTCAGTCGGCCATAGGACAAGACCCAATTGCAATCCAGAATGCGCCAAAACATATACAGACGACAATTTTCGGATCATTGGGCAAGCAATATCGTCTTTTCATTTAAGTGCTTTGGAATCTGTTTACATCAAGACACAAAATCCAGTCTTGTGTAGACAAAGAGAGTTTGTTTTCTCATTGGGACTCTTCAAGTAAACAATGGTTAATAGGTCCTAATTGGTCAAACCTGGGGCCAATTAGACGCATCCTATCACATGAAACCGCATCTGGATATATATTTCAGTTAACCTTTAGGTCACTATCCGACGTTTTCATACTCTGAAGAGTGTCGGACGAAAAATGCTTTAAGTATGTGAGAGAATGTTGCCGCTTTTTGTGCTGTGGTACAGTTTTGGATATTTGCCTCAGTGTCATTGAAGTACATTCATGTAATACGATAATTTTTCTTTCTTTTCTTGGAGTTGTATCCATTAAAAATTTGCTTTCAACTTAACCGCAGTAAAAGAAGTGACACTAAGGTCAACTAATAAACTTTCCAAGTACTCTGACAACAGCACCTGGGTGTTGAAATCTCAAAAAAAGGCTTAAAAATTAACCTCTGCGCAGAAACAAGTTATAAATTCAAAGGTAAACATTAACAAATTTTACCAGATTCCAAATAAAACCTTTCCATGACATAAATGTAAAATTTTCAATAAAAATTTTACTATGAGCATTGTTAGTATCTTTCAACCATGTTGGCTGTATTTATATCAAGAACAATGCCATTTCACTTGAGTAATTTGTATAATTTGCGGCTTAGAGTGGTATGGAACTAAATGCTCAGATTGTTATTTATGTGCAAATCTTAATTCCCTGCTGCCAAAATGAATGAAATATTACTAAGACTTATTTTCCAATGATTTAATCCAATGAGAATTCTAGCATGCAATATTTTTCATCAGAAAGGCCTAGACATCCAAGTAGCTTTTTGCATTTTCTTCAGAGCTAGTCCAGCTATCAACAATTTCCAGCTTCAATTTTTATATTAAGTGTTGAGATTTGTTAGTTCCCATTTTGGCAGATGGGAATAAAGATTTCACATCATATAAAATTTGAGCTTTTAGCTCTCATCTCGGGGCACTTTTTTATGTTTGGGCCACGCCACTGTAGGAACTGCAAATTTTACAAGTAACACACCTGAAATTGTATTTTTCTGGGTAGAAATAAGTAAATCTCATCTAATGCGTTTTGGCATTCTGGAAAGCGGTTTTATGTGAAAAATTGGGATGTTTTTAATTTTCCATACCATTGCTTATATGAAAGTGCCTTTGATTCCCCCTAAATCACCTAATCTCCGTGGAAAGCTCATTGATTAAAATTTAAATGTCAAAACAATTGAACTCCGTATGATTGAACTGCCAAATACAGTCCAAAGAGGGAATACGTCATGATTTAGTGGTCAATTGATGAAAATCATAGAGATTTTAAATGGTCGACAGCAAAAAAACTTAACGCAATGGCGAAAAGAAATATGATTTTTGAAATCAGTGGCATAAAATTTTGTTGACCAGTGTAATCAGTTGATTGCATTTTTGAACATCTTCTTTTATACAGCATTTCCACGCTTGATTTTGCTTCATTACCCCACTCTAAGGATGGTTGCATTCCTCAATTTTCATCGGCTCCTATTTTCAGTTTCTTTCTTAGTATTTATCATGCTGAGTATCCTCCAAATCATAGGACATTTAAGCTATTTGAATATATTACACAACAATCCATCAGATGCCTTAGTAGTCATGTGATATGAAGTAAATACAAATAACTTATTACCTTTTGTGCTGCGTGTTGGTGTCGATAATGATAAATGATAATTTTTTTTTTCAAACTTTCATCTCAACAATATATCAACTAATTACAATTATACATCTCACTATATAAGGCAATGTACAATTGGCTGTCACAGTGGTACAAAAATAAAAATAAAAAAAAAGCGTATTAGAAAAGAAAAGTCTAGTTAATTACTGAGAAAGTCCATATTCATGTGCCGTGTAATTTTGGACTTGTCCATGGCTTATTGCGACAACAGAATATGTAATATGTGCATCTTATGGTGATGTTCATGATAATGATAATGGTAATGATAATAGACTTTTTGCTGTTGTTCTTAAGCTTTATGGATTTTAGTTTTGTAGTGTTTTAGTTTTGTTGTTTAATTTCTGTAGACTTTTTTATTTTAAAGTTTATGGTAGTTTCTCTTAAATTCTTGATCAGCATTGTTTTTCATATCTTACAAGCCTAATTCTATCTACAGCGATTGGAAATAGATATCCCTTGCTTGTTTATTGGTATGAAGAATGATATATCGCCTGTAAAACAGGTGTGTGTCTCCTCCTCATTAGCTCCTCATACTAAGCTTATAAGCTCCTCCTCATATGCTTCTTCTGATACTCATTCCGCTCGCCCTTCCTGTGGCTGATATAGTAAATGACAGGATTGAATTTCAAATTACGATGTGGTAGAACTGTTTTGTACCTGCCATGTACGCATCAGAATCTGCAATACCAGATTTTTACAAATCCGAATTTTAGCAAATTTTGAAGTGTGATCATCAGCTGGAACCACACGATGGGCGTGACGGAAACAGCCACGAAGCCAGGGGTGGCATATGGGGCAGTGTCCCCCCAGCTCAACGATCTTGTTCGCCCTCGCCCGCCCATAACTTTGAACCTTGAGCATTTGGTATGCTGTTATTATCTTTGTCAAAGATTATAGATTGAAGATTTATAGTGATGTTTGCAAATAGGCATTCTACGGCATTGTAGGCAATGCAATTGTGAAATTTTTTCTGGGGCAAGCACCCAAACTCCCTTTGCTGCCTTTATGGCACAATAAAAGAAATTGGTAGCATTGTAGCCAACGTAGAAGGCGTGGTGATCAACATATTTCTGATCGGGGTCTCCCAAAACTCCCTCCTTGCCCTTTGTGTCCAATAGGCACCCTCTTTATAATTACGTGTGGCTGCCCCCCCTTTTCTTTTGAAACTGGCTTCATGGCTGGACAGAAACTAAAGACTGACCGTTATTTTTTACTTTTATTGCCATTTTCTTACTTGTTTTGAGATTCGATTGATGCTGGTTTAGATGACCTGCCGTCAATATGTAGCTGTGCTCTCGAATCTTGTTTAGTTGTACATACGAGCCTATCGTTAAATGCAAGAATGTCTTATATGATACAGTCATCTTTGGGGATTTATTTGTGCATAGTAATCTGAAGATGCATAGATGATCATTGCCATTGGGCGAGTCTGGCTTATCCGGTTTACGGCTAAGCCCTGCATGTAATTTGCCTTTCTACTTTTGTTTAGCTTTTCTTCTTTCAATTTGAAATTCTGTGCAGCAATTTTCTCATTTTTAGAATTATTCTGTTCCTGTTGTCGATTTTTGCAAAACAAATTCACCACTTCCATTACAAGTAGGTTTGCCACCTGTGATATATTCCATTGCCTTGTGCCATTTCCATGCGTTTTTGTCGTGTCTTTAATTTCTCGTCATTTTAATTTATCATACGGCAACCTAGCTTTCTGAAATTTTGAAAGATTTTATCAGCCAAAATTGAACCTTTCATCATGAGCCATACATAATTGCCTGGTGAGAATTTGAATATGGAAATGGTTTTTGCGTTCAGCTGAAATAAGTTTTCGCACCACACGATTTCATGAGTGCATAAAAATTGGAAGTATAATTTTTACGAGCGGACCTTTATCTAAGTATGAAATGTCTCAATGATGGCTAGATAGTGGGTGCGGATATATGCGGGGAACAAATTATTTTTTTTAATGGGCCCCGAACTTAGCGTTCCTTTTGAAAATATTACATTTCTGCGATATAAATATTGCATATGGCTGTGCTTCGCAATAACGGATTCATATGCAAGAGATACTCATGGGTGCATAATAGAAGGGGGATTGAAATAAACGGGAGGGCTTGACAAACCCCAAAAGCCTAATAAACGGGGGAATTAGAATAAACAGATTGGTAGAAAAATAACCAACAATATGTTAGAAGTTAGTATGGACAACAGATCAAAACATGTTCACTATGCCAATGAATACTATTTGTGTGATCAGCGTGATTTTCTATATGATAGATGTCACTTGCATGCCAAAGAAATTTCTCTGGAAATTGTCTTGGATTATAGCTTACCTAAAAATTAACAGACGGGGGACTGGAATAGGGGCATCCTGGGTGGAAAATTTTTGGAATATTAATTAGCGGGAGAGATGCATTCAAGATTATTCATCAGAAAATGAAAGATCTGAAATCACTGGAGGATGGGCAAATGTGTCTACCGTGTTGTATGAAATTGTTGTGAAATTTGTGTTTCTAGTATTATGCCACATTTTTCACCTTCAGTTTTGAATTTTGTTCAATCCCCAAGGATACATAGGAAGACCGTAGGAAAATAATTCTTTTATTGTTATCAAAATATAATCTGGACGATGTTTAGAGGCGTTTACTATTCCCAGGGGAGCAGTGGAATCGAGCTACTCTTAAAGGTATTGCAAAATGCTTGGTTATTAATTGAATAGGGGTTTATATTAGACAAGACAGAAGTATTATTTGTCATTTTATGTATTTTCTTTGGTTTCGATTGTTCTCTATCTTTGCTGGTTTTTGGCTTTGCTAGACTTCATTTTGTAAGGAAAATCTCTTTTACAGTTATTTTCAGCTTTGGAGCGTTCAAGAGTTGATAGAAAAGTTTTCGAAAAGCTGGGTGCTCTTGTAATGTTACCGTAAGTGTATTAATCTAATAGGTCATCATAAATTGTTGTTCGTTTTGCTCACTAGCATTATTTGACTTTTTTTAATTCGCATTTTAGGACTACTTAGAAACCATAAAGTGCCAAATAAGTAAATATTGCGACAGAATTTTAATTATATTTAGATATTTCCTTTTTATTTTAATTTCTTATTTGGAATTGATTTTAGTTACAGCAATCAATTAAGTCAAGAAAATTCATTCTCGTCGATTGCTATTACATTTGGCTTAAGTTTTGCGGCTGCGATAATCCTTGGCGTTGTTATTTATCGCTACACGAAGAAAGGTTTGGTCCATTTTATGTGCTATACTACTCTATTTTCTTTTTTTTAATTCACAGCTATTTGCACTACAGGCGGATTTCCACTCTTTTGTCGTAAAATCATATTTTGTTGAAATGCATTAATTGCTGATTAAGAGTTTGGAACTTTAAAGCATGAAAATTTACTTTTTATTTTGCAATTTCTTTAATTATTTATTAACTTTTTATTTTGTTTGTTATCAAACTGAAAATTTTTTTATTTGTAAGGCAGCAACATAATTAAGGAAAAACAGCCCGTGTGGTCTTATTTTTGTGGGGTTTTGTATGCAGAAATTTCTTTATTTATTTTAATATCTCTTTTTTGGCAGCTGCTAATGGAGGAAGTTGAAGACAAAAGTGTGCTAATTTCGTTTTAAAATAAATGGATACTGTTTTACATACTTGTACATGTGTCAGTTTTTTAGGCTTTCGGCTATTCGAATTGAAAAGACTTTTGTCATAAAATTCTGTAGTTATTGTAGAACATAATAGTATATGTGATGCAAGAAATTATCATTAAATTGTTGTCTTACGTTTTTTCGAAGACAGGATCTATATGCAAGTCCAAACGTTTTGGGACTATGTGTTGCAGTTCATATCCGAGAAATCTAGAATTATCACAGGTTTGATAAAAATCAATACGAAAACTGTCTTGCATGTAAAAATCTTTAAAAGATGGTCATATTTGTTTAGGATGCGTTGCAAGTAATTAGCATTTGAGAATTACATAAGCGTACATACATTCTTTTAAGGAGCCCCAACTTCCTTATACACCTTCGTCCGATTTTTGGGTACCCCTCTCTTCAGAGCTTACGCACTTTTTGAATGGCTCAATGATGGACTTAGATATGAAATAGTAGTATTAACATACAGTATACTCTCGATAACTGGGACATCGGATAACTGTGATCACTTTTCATTCCCCTGGAAAATTCCTATAAATCTTCATACACTTTTCTCCGCTTTATTTGGGACCCCGGGTAACTAGGCCTCCACTAAGTGGGACCAATTGTTAGAGTTCGAGTAGCAACTTCGCTCCACTTAACTGGGACTAAAGCGAAAGTTTACGTTACTATTCCTTTGAATCAAGCGTTCACCGTTGAAATAGTTTTCACTACACGAAACTGAATGATCTAATAAAACGTACTGTGTAAAGAGAAGGGCAAATGCTTTTTGAGGGACAAATGCCTGTATGCAAATTGTAACTGGGCATGTCAAAATGGGCGTACGGGACTTCAACTGTACTCTATCTATAAATCTCAGTTATCGAGAGTTCCGCTTTATTGACACCCGCTAAGTAGGACTGATTTTTGATCCCCCCTTGGAAGTCCCAATTATCGGGAACATATTGTAACTAGAAATGGAATTATAAGAGATAGTAACATTTACCTACTGATTTACCCTTTCAATACAGCATCGCTGAGTTTTATGTTTAGGGACATAGATTAAAGGTATGGGCGTTACACATCCCCGACAGTTTGAGTACCCGGCTCCAGGCTTTATTCACTACTGACAAAAGTTGATCCCAACTCAGCTCTGAATTGCAATTGTGGCATTTGCGGTACACTTTTTTTTCGCAAAAGAAGCGCATAGAAACACATAAAAAGTGTTGTTGAAACCTGAGCCTCGATTTATTCTTTACATTGATCTTATATTTCAACGATTTTAAGTGGTAAAATCTTTTTAAAATTTAGTCCTGTTGATTTTCCACCGATATTTCAAATGCGTACTGCAAGACGTCTGTATTTTGACTCATCACCCAGTAGCAGAGAATGCACGGTTTGATCAGTATGGTATAAGAATTACCTTTTTATTAAATTTAGAATGGATGTGACTCAAAAAATATTCTGGAGCTACCCCCACTTTCCTTCCTACTACCGTGCAACTAAGCTTGAGATGAGCCCCAGAAGTCTGCAATTGACCACACAATCATCCTGTGCTGGGTGGACACAATTCGGACCCCTTTGCATCAGAAACTCAGTCTCATCTAACGGACACCCCACACGTTTGTGGGGAAGAAAACCTCGTAAAAGACAAGGTACATGTAATGGAAAATTTACTCTAAACATTTGTCCAGCATGATGTTGAAAGGAGAAACTTAGATGGAAGTTTACCGCCCATAGGTGGCGCCAGGGAAAAATTCTAGGGGGGCTATCACTGCCAAAGTGCTGACAGTGAGTGAAGTGAAAAAATTTAGCGGACTACGCCGTTCAAGTGAACTTATTATGAAAAAGAACAAGTCGTGCTCAAGCTCCCGCGGTAGCGCCATCGCTACTACTACAATGAAAATATGCGAAAACAATCTCAAGCAAACTCTCTAGCTTTAGCCTGGGTGTTCTAAATATTTCGTCCAGCTGTAAATGTTTCTTAACTTTAAAGACTCCCAATAACAATAAGGGGTTCATTCACATATTACATCACACTAATTTTGGCATTTTTAGACACCCACACCACCCCATTTCACACTTGGTTACAAATGCAAAACTACCAACCCACCCCTCCAATGTGTAACGCCACTGTATGAAATTCCATAGGATATTTTTCTGTTTTGTCACTAATGTGCTTATTCTTTTTTTTATTGAAATTGGAGGAAATGGCAAAGTGAAAATGACCATGATGGTATCAAAATGGGATTGCCAGATTATTTTTAGACATGTTGCCAAACTTGTTATAAAGAGCCAGATCTGGACCTTCTATTTTGAGGCAAAATATGCTAAGTCCAGAGTTTTTCAAGAAATGTGACATCACACTCCAAAAACAACCCACCCACCCCTTGTCACACTTTGTCACAAAAATCAAAATACCCCACCCTCTTTACGTGACGTAATATGTGAATGGCCCCTAACAACCCCGATTGAGTAATTGTGATGCATGAAAAAGGATGTTCAGGTGGTGTGAGGCATGTAATAAGTGTTCATTCGATTTTCTTGCTAGTTTGATGAAACATTGACAAAGAAAAACCAGTTTTTGCAAGTTATAAAAACAGTTAAGCTGTGAAACTCAGCCTGCCTATGTTTCTTAATTTCTACCTAATTTTCATGTTTCTTATGGACATGTTTCTTATAATACAAGTGTATTCCGTTTTTGCAACTCTGAATTTAGCGGGGACTACCTCGCCCCCACAATTATCTGTCACTGAGAGCTAGTTCATACGTTGAGCCCATAGAGTTAGGAAAACTTCCTAACTCTATGGTTGAGCCATGGATGACACGAACCTATTACAGCAATCATAGGCGTAGATTTATGGGGCATTGGGGCTTTAGCCCCCCTGAAAAATTTTTTGGGGGCTCAGCCCCCTGGGAAAGTTGGAAGTTCAATTTTATAACTAACCCTTAAAGTTCTTGTTACCAGCAATATAAATCATCTCAGAAGCAGTTCAGGAGTTAGTTTTCGTGAAATTGAGGTCAAAACATATGTGATAGAACCAACTCGAGGCTAATCTCCGGAAGAAAGCAACGTGCGATCTTTGCTTACGTGACGGCCATGGACAAGTTTTTGATAAGATGGAAAGATAAGGAACGAGCAACTGTAGATAAGTCAATAGGAGAACAATGTCTAGAAGAAAATATTAGAGATTCGGAAAGAGGCGTTGGAGCAGCGGTGGATGAAGTATGCTTAGGCAAAGAGAAAGGGAAGCCCACGCGAAAGTTCCAAGATGGTTGGAAAAGAACGTACACATGGCTATCATGTGACAGTGAAAGGCAGCGGTTGTTTTGCAGTATTTGCGTTACTGCTACAAATCAAGGTCTGCCAAAGCCAACCATGGCAAGACAGATAGATTCGTTCCGATGCTAAGTTGAAAGCGGCTTTAACAATTGGAAGAAAGCTCTCTATACCTTTCAGTCTCATGAGATCTCTGACCTTCATCGTGCCTCTGTAGCTGTATTTAAAGCCTCGGGGAAAGAAACAGTTTCAAGTTTGCTTGAAGCCGGAAAAGTAAAGCAAATGAAGGAGAATAGAATAGCACTTGCCGAACTTTTCACAAGCATCAGATATCTGGGTCACCAAGGATTAGCAGTAAGAGGCCACACTAAGAAAAACAGCAACTTCGAGGTGCTTTTGGACGAAAGAAGAAACGACGTTCCAGAATTAGATTCCTGGCTAAAAAGAGAGGAAAATACAAGTGGTTATGTCCACAGATCTCAAATGAGAACTTACTCGAAGATTTAAGCATAGAAGAAATTTTCTTTGGGCTCTATGAAACATCTATAACCACAAGTTATGCACTATTTTCTATATTGAAAGATGTACTGTTGAGAATGCAGTTAGACATTAACAAATGCAGAGGCCAATGCTATGACGGAGCGGCCAACGTGTCTGGCCATGTTGCCGGCCTGAGATCTAAAGTCCTTGAGAAGGAAAGTCGTGCACTATATGTTCACTGTCCTGCCCACAAACTGAATCTGGCAGTTCAAGATGCCATGAACAATAATGAAGAAATTCGAAACATTATGGTTTTGGTTCAGGAACTTACAGCTTTCATCCGGGGTTCCCCTAAAAGGTTGGCTTGGTTTTCTCATTTCAAGGACGAAGATGAAGAAAATAAGTCAAAATCTTTGAGACAATTCGGCCCTACGCGCTGAACAATGCGATTGGTGTCTATACAGGCAATTACTAGTAACTATGCTGCTATTTTCAACTGGCTTAAAGAAGTTAATTCAAAAGAGAGGAATGCAACTGGTGTAAAAGCTGGCGGCTTTTTAAAGGTGCTTAAGAAATTAAAAATTTTTTCTTACTTGAGATTTTGAGGATGGTATTTACGATTTTTGAAGGAGGTAGTAAAACGCTGCAGGGAATACAACTTTCCATCTGCAAATCAGACAAAGCGGTGAAATGTATTCGAAATTCTGTTTTAGATGCAAGAACTGATGCCCGTTTTGTTTGCATTTGGCAATCAATATTACATGCTAATTAAAGAGCCCAAATTACCGAGACAGCATAAAGTTCCAAGACGCATAGATGAGGGCACGGAGGCTTCGTTTTTTCCGGCCACTGCACAAGATCCTTACAGGCATAAATACTTCACTATTTTGGATGGTGTGCTTGTTGGGTTGACCGACCGATTTGAGCCTGATAAAACATCAGAACATCTCAAGAAAGTTGAGCAGTTTCTCATCGGAGAAGAAAAATCAGTAGAATACATCAAAGAGTACTATTATGAAGATGCGGATGGCCCTAGATTGGTGCTGCATAGAGATTTGCTAATCGACAGAGCAAGATGCTATGGGACACAATTGGAAGACACCCAGTGTGTTGTTGATTTTCTAATCAAAGATGAAATGTTTCAATCAATGATCACAGAAGTCAGTAAGTTGGTAAGGATAATACTTACTTTGCCCGTCTCAAGTTGCACTGCTGAGAGGTCGTTCTCAGGCCTAAAGCCTAATTTCCACTGAGCGAAAACTTGTCGAGCGAAAGGTGACAACATTTAGTGCGACAGCCGCATATGATTTCCACACAAACCAGAATTTGTCGCGCGAAAATCGATGGCGCCAAATTTTGTAGGATTCAATATGGCTTTAGGATGTCGAAGTTTGCTTTTGAAAAGGGCTTTGCTACTTTATTTGCTTCGACGACAATTGCAGAGAAGAAAGTTAAAGAATAGGAAATCTTTCTGGGTACGGGAATTATATCAAGAGCGCTTGCAAAAAGGAGAATTCCATCTACTCGTGCAAGATATGAAGTTGTTTGACCACATGTACTTTTTCAAATATTTTAGAATGGCACCATCAGTTTTTGAGAAGCTTTTGCAACTTGTCGGGCCGTTTCTGACAAAAAAATCA
>WIPJ01002779.1:261469-291965 GCA_018155075.1 Cassiopea andromeda | reverse complement strand
CCACCCCAATGGAAAGTGTCAATGTACATTTCTGCTTGTAGGAGCTATGCTTCTAGTGAAATACAAATAAGCAGTATAGAACCAAGTGAAATCTGACAAATATGAATCGTGCTTGATCAATATGAGAAAACAACTCCAGCTTCATTTCTAGTGCAATTTGAATAAAGCAAAGCAATTAGCCTACTTAAACAAAAGTTTTGACAAATCTCTCAAGCAGTAACTACTAACACATCACAGATGTTTTGATGGCATTAGCCACTATTGCTCAGCTTCCGGAAACAGATTTTCAAATATTTTGTTGAAGACAACAATTCTAGAAAGGTAAAAATCAATGATCAAACATCTGACTCCTGTGTGTAATCAATCACTCATTGTTGGCTCTATGTGTGTGTGGATGTGTGCCTGTATGGTCGCACACATTAAGCAACAAAGACTGGTATATAGTGAGTCCATGAATGTAGTGACTACCTGTCCTTTGTTGAAGTGGGTTGAGTTTTATGTCCACATGATGCTAGCTTTCCTTTAAAATTCTACAAGGTCTTTAGGTCTTTCATCTCATGGGAAATCACACCCCAGATTGATGCACCTGAAAATCCAGTAGATCCAGTCCCAGCTGAATGTTTTAAACCCGGATCCAGTGCTCCTCTAGTCTATGGGATATTCCTAGGGTCCACAGGTGAACAAGTCTTATTTTAGTGCGTTGATAAGACTTTATTGATATCCCGATGGTGAGTACAAGCAACAAAGTAAGACAGTATTTGTCTCTACTACAACTTATGATGAACTAAAGATGCTTGCTAGATACAGGGTTTATATAGTCTGTTTATGGATTACTAGAATCTTCTGAGATTTCTGGAATAGTCCTATGAGTAATAGAATATGCTAGAAGTAAACATGTTTACAAGTTGAGACAGAGAAAGTTCTGGTGAGTGCTTATGTAATCTGTTGTTTACATTCCAAAAGTTACTGGAATGGATTATCATATTATAACAACTGGAAAATTTTAATAATTTTTGAGTCCAAAGTGATATGTTGATAGTTCATAAAGTACATTCACTTCACAAAATATTTTACTACTTGCAACATAAAATTTCTTTTGCAATTTGCACCAAATTGAAAAAATTAGCCATGTTATGAATGATTGACATTTGATTTAACATCTCCTTTTGAACAATCTACTCACATGCTGATTTCACCACATAGATTGGCATTTTCTATTCAAACCCAACACTTAGCTCAAATCATGTATTGTGAATTGTTTACCAGACTGAAAACGTGCTTCATAGATTTTCATTGTAGAAGAGCATGTTTCATTATATCAGTGTTCACTTAAAACAGAACAATCTGTTACTGTTTCATTGTTTGTCAATAAAATCACTTTACAAGCTTGTATTTTGTTGGTTGGCTATATAAAGGGCCCCACCAAAAAAGATAATGAGAAAGGAGGTTATGGCTAAAAAGAGGTTAAAAAGACTTGTTTAGACAGTCAGTGTGGTTTATGTTATCATGGGTAATTTCCAAAGTCAGCCCCTTCTACATCTAGTGTCTGCCAAGACACTTACAATTAAAGAAAAGCTGGAAGGATCCCGTGTAAATCTATTTTGTTAGCAATTTATTGACCACTAGGTGTACCAACAACCAACTAGCCATGTTGAGAATAGTATAAGTAATTGTTTTTGATAGCATGGGTAAAAGATCAGGTGATGCCAAGTCACCTAGACCATGATTTAATCAAGTATGGCCATGAAATTTGCATGCATTAATATAAAGTGTTATGATTTTTATGATATGGTGCCCAGTCTTCAAATGAAAAACCTTTTATGTAGTCAAACTTTTGCTGCCAACACCAAAATTTTACTGCCAACTTTGTAGTAAGAGGTGAGTGAGTAGACTTCATCAACTATGAAAGTGAACATTGTTTTTGCAAAGGAATGTAGCATCTTGTAATTTACTTTTTTTAATCTTTGCTTTTTCCAGTGCTCTTGAGATACTGCTTGAGTTAAGGGAAATTTTGTTATAAAACTTGCAGTTTTGAATTCTATTTTCTAAACACTATTTTGTTTGCACCAAACATTTGTTAACTGGTTCAGAACCAAGGGGCTTACACAGATAAAAAGTAGGTGGTATTTTTTTCACTGTACAATCTATTTGCAGATGGCCTACCTTTATAACACCCTTTTGTTTAAAGTTCAAGCCTTAAAATTTATAATAGTAGAAAGGAATATGGTTATTGTTTCAAGAAATGCTTTCCTGATGGACATCACTACACAGAGCAACAAAGAACATTTCTACAAATGAACTGAAATGAATACTAAAAATAGTATCTCTGTTTTAGAACTATTTTAGACCTATTATCATGTCAAAAAGTAAAACCATTGTTGTTTATTATTTAATTTATTTTTATTTATATTCCTTTTTATATTTACAGTAACACTGACAATGTTAAAATGAATATAGAAAGAGATGTAAATAATAATAAATCAAATAATAAAATAAATAATATTTACACTTTTTGAGCTTATGAAACGTCTAAAATAGGAGTGATGATGGGCGTCTTTTCAGACGGCTAGTAGTACATTGGTAGAAAGGGTAGGAACTTTTCGGACTTCCTCACAGACTCCTGTACAAAAACTTGTTTTTCTGGAATAGCCACACCGTCCAGATTTCGCCACAGAAACTTACGAAAATGTGACAATAGGGGCTGAAATAACTTGCAAGATGATGCACGAAGGCAAATACATGTTTTGTCTAAGAAACATGTATATAATAAACATGAAGCTGAAGTTAAGCAGAAATCCAGAAACATTTAAGAAACATAGGCAGGCTGAGTTTCAAATATTGACTTTCAAAAAGTTTTTTATTAGTAACGTTTTTATAAAACTAGCAAGAAAGTAGAATGAACATCCATTACATGCCACACAAAACCTGAGCATCCTTTTTCGTGCATTAAAATTGGTTAATCTGGGTTGCTTTTGTTATCGGAAGCCTTTAAAATTTAAGAAACATTTAGGGCTGGATTTGACGAACTGTTAAGAAGCATCCAGGCTGAAGCCAGGGGATTTGCATCTTATAAAAAAGGCGTATAAGGATATAAGCGGACTTACACTTTGGGGTGTGCACCGAATAAACCTAAAGTATATATCAAACTTCACCAAATTGTGCTCTGACTACAAGTAAAGAATTAAAACCTGGTCATCACTTACCAATTAGTAGTTCAACCATATTTTCCCCAAAAGTATCTGTAAGTTGTGGTGTTCTTTCTAAATCATCCTCCAGTCGACTGACTAATCATACGACAGCTTGGCACTTGGTGCGTTTATTGAAACTTGCATTGGGCATGTTGGAGGAAAATTTGAGGTAAGCTACTAATTGGTAAGTGGTGGCCAGGTTTTTATTCTTTACTCGTAATCAGAACACCATTTGGTGAAGTTTGATGTATATTTTAGATTAATTCGTTGCACACCCCAAAGTGCAAACCCGCCAATTTCCATTACATATGTGTCGCCTTTTTTTGGAAAATTTGTTTCCAACCAAGTACTACCATCTTTATAGCCCATGATTAACACACTAAGCAAGCCCTCAAACAAATAATTACGATATTTTTATGATATTGCTGTTCTCCTGCAACATCAGAGCGACTTTTCCTGCGGGTGGCAATAGAATTTATGAATTTATGGTGGAAGTGGGTCCGAATGTTCGAATGGTTTAATTCGTTCTTTTGGAGAACCTTAGTAAATGAGTCATTCAGTTGGGCACATCCCTCTGCGGGGGAAAGGCTTGGATAGCATTCAGCCCATGGATGATTTTATACTGTCAAATGTTTTGTCATGTAGAAATATGAAATTTAATAGGACATCAAACTTAAGATTGTGCAGATTGTTCATAGGTTTGATTTGTCATTTATGAAGGATTTACTTGACTCTTTGATCAAGAATGGTCTGCTTTGGCCTAGAAATATCATGTTGCATTATTTCCATTATGTAGAAACTCTTTTCATATGTTACGATTTGAAGTGATGACGCGCTTGCGCAACGTTCAATGCACACAACACCCTATTGAAACCATACAATTGTGTTATTTTGCTCTCAAAAACATGGAAAGATTCTTTCATCTTTACTAAAGAAATCTTTTAGATTGTTAATTTTTTTATGGTGTGCATACTCCACTTGTCGTCTTAGGTCATTTTTTACTACCATAAAGTCAAAAGAACCCAGAAACAACGAAGTAGAGGAGGAAAGTAAGAATGGCTGTCATTGGTCAGTTGAAAAGTCATTTTATTACTTTTTTCGTATTTGGTCTTTGCTTACACGTAGTTGTGTGTTTGCAGTTATAAATCTACTTATGCATACATATAGCTGTGCGTTTACTTCTCTTGTGTATGTGTTTGTGTCTGTTTATGTATTTGCGTATTTGTACAATAGTGCCTAATTACGGAAGATCCCAGTTTCACTTACTCTTATGCTAGTGGTCTCAGAGCAGGTGTTCCACAAGGAGTAAGTCATAACTTTTCAAAAGCATAAATTACTGCCTTGGATCAAGTGGGTGTCCATTTTTCCACTGTAGATCATCACTGGAGCAGTCTCATGATTTGTCGCCATTGAAGATGATATTTTGGACTGTTTCAAGGAGAGTAGGCCCAGTCAATTCGTATTCCAGTGGCCCTATCTATCTATTGAAAAGATGTAGAAACTCCAAATTACAGGCATTATATGTGAAAAGTAGATATGTTGGAATACATGATGTAACGAAATTCAATTTGCTGAAAGTTGTTTCAGCAGTTCACTTTTCTATTTTCAAAAGGTGATGTAGAAGCAAAGTTTTTAGTTTGTGTTGGCTGTTTGATGAATTATCTACTCCAAGTGATTTAACATAGCTCTTCTTACAATTCCTTTCGGAAAGAAGGGACTAGTAACTACTCACTTGAAAAAGATTTACTTCTGAATGATTTTGAAAGCAATACTCAAAATGCCGACAAGAAATGAAGTTAATTTTTCAACTTTGAATTTAGATTTAAAGTACGTCACTTTGAGAAGGGGTGCAACTTTTGAAAAATTTATAACCACACCCTTAGATTGCAAGAAAACCCCATTTTGAATATCAAAATCCACCCAATCTTAGATGAGATAGGCTAGCTACACGCTTTTTTATGAGAAAAAAGTTTATAAGAAAATGGGGCTCAATTGGTCAAAATTTTAAGAAAATCACGAGGCTCAATTTCCAAAATTAACTGTTTTTATTGGCCAAAAATCGATATTTCGTCATTATTGGATTCAAAATGGTAAAGATGGAATTCAAATTCGAGTATATAATATAGTAACGAATGTGTAAACCATTTTAGCCAACTTGTTTCAGAAATATTTAAGAAAATCTCAGGCTTAGTTTCAGGAAAAGTTAAGAAAATTGAGGCTCAAGCAAAGTGACAGTTTTCTTATTAAAAACCGTGTATTATAAGACATCTTATACTAGCAATAAAGTGGGGGCTACAGCCCCCCCTCCCAGCCGCCTAGCTCCAGCATGTCTGTCGAGGTGCTACACGTTTTTTAAGTGAGAGTTTTTTCTATGGAATGTTTCAATGGCGATTTGAAAATTGGCACTGTTCAACGTTGTAGATAAAAGGGCGGATTAACTTATGCGACATTGTCTCCAACGCAGGGTCAACAAAAATCAAGATGATTGCAGTGATGAGGATGATTTACAACCAAAGAGGAAAATAAAAGTAAAAAGGCAGATTGAGGACAGTAGTGATGAAGAGGAACAGAAAGAACAAAATGAAATTCATGTACCACTTGACAAAAATCAGCAAGCAACAGTGAGCACTTCAGATGGCGTTGTTCACAAGGAAAAAGCTCAAAAGACTCCCCCAAAGCGAGTGACAGGTTGTTAACCGTTATTTATTTATTGACGATTTTCAAATGAATATCTGTTATTTGAATTCGTAATTCTTGAGGCCCTTGGGATTGCTATGCTTAATGTAAAAAAGCATGTTAGACAGCCTGATTCAGTGAATGTTCAATTTTATGTATGAATAGCCATATGGTCCCCTTATTTCAAATATTGTATGCTTGTTTTGATTTGTACCATTATTAACTAAAGCATATGAAGGTTTGCATTTTTGCTGAGTTGCTACAAATTTTACAGCTTCAAGAGCACAGAAAAGACCAAGATTTGATTTATCAGTAGACGTGAATGACAAAAAGGTCAGGGTTGTGCATGTGAGTTCCATGATAATGATGTTAGCTTCCATATTGCTATTTCAATTTAATGTGGCACAGGCAAATTATGATAACTGATTTGTTTTTTCCTATGGAGCTACTTGTCATCAGTATTTCCGCTAAGGCATGTAAGCATTTTTATGAGTATTCTTTGAGACTGTTGCCAACTATAACTTCAGCTACTGAGACTCGAGTAACATCGATTATATGCCTCCGAGTGCAAACTACTTGGCGCAAAGCACCGAGCACAAAGCACGGTGTGGAAGCTGCCTAATGCTAATCCCGAGTACTAACCATAGACCACGAAGGAAAATCGGTACACTATGATCCAGGGCACGGACTGCGAATGAATTGTTATATTGCAAATAATATTATGTACAGCTATTAATTTATTTGAAAACTTAATGACGGTGAGAGAAAAGTAGTAAATTAGAAAGTTTTGCTCTTTATAGGATAAAATATCAACTGATGCACTCCATCATACGAAAAGTGAAATAGAAGAAGACGATAAAAAAGACAATAAAGTTAACAATGAAAAGCAAATTGCCAATAATGAAGGACCTAGTGAAAAGACACCTTGTGGATTTTTCGGTAAGTGACGTTAAAGCTATGGATAATTCACTGATATGAAATTATTGGAATCTAGAATGCAGTTGATTGAAGTATCCACCAACGCTTCATTAAAGCAAATAGCCTTGAAGCAAGTATTGTTTTTGGTCAAGAAAACGTTGAAAGTATTATTGTCGCAGCCGTGATGATAGTTAACGAGGATTATAGCATTGCTATTTTTGACCTAAACTTCCCTTCATTTTTTACTGAAGCTATATTGTTGGTGACAATGGCTTACTCTACCTAAAATAACTTTCTACGATATTACCACTTATTGAAGTAGCATTACTAATCTTGCTGCTTCTTTTTTATTATATATGTACATCAAGCCTTTCTATTCCATATGCTTGATTTTTTTGTTTTTTTTAGTAAGTAATGTCGGGAAAGGCCGTAGGGCCTATATCAAAGCCCCCCAACAAAGGAAAAACTGAGAAAATGAGGGGAAGTTTAAGTAGAAAGGGAGACAAGATCAAGTTTGTTGATGTTAGATTTAAAAGATGACAAATTGTAGGATTCAGGGAAAGTAGTGGGTGGCAATGAGTTCCACAGTTGACAAGTTCTAGGAATGAAAGATGATTTGTGAGATAGAGTTCATGGATTAGGTAGTGTAACTTGAAAAGGGTGTGAATAGGTAGAGCTTCTGGTGGTTCGAACACACCTCACTAGATCAGAAATAATTTAATATTTTCCAACTGATTAACCATATCATCGCGCTAATTATTAATAGTATCAAACTAGTTAACAATTTTGTAGCAATTTAAATATCAAACATTAAATTACTTTTGAGTTTCTTTCGAAGTAGCGACCATGAGTTCATTTGAGGTAATTGTACACTTACTGATCGTGATGACCTGCTAAATCTTGGATCCAATAATTTTGTCATTCGACTAAAATCGGGTAAAGTCCCAAGAGTATTTTTTGACACCTTAGTGGAAGCTGTGCTTACTATTGTTGTCGTGGAAGTATTTTTAAGTTGTTTGCTCACTGAGGCATATGGCACAAACTCATTTTTTGAAGCTGGCCTGTAATTCTGAGAAAGCTGTTCTTCGTACATGTTCATTATTGTTGGCAACATCCCTTTTATTGACTTCTGACTCGATTTCCTTACCTCGGTTTCTGCTCTCCGAAGCCCAGAAATTGTCTTTTTGTTATCAAAACTGGACTTATCTGATACGCCTCTTGGTAATCGCCCAGGTGCTGTTTTTGGGACTTTTAGTGAAGGTTTATTTTGTCTTCGCTCAGTTTGGTTGCCTCTGCCATTTCGGATTTTCAGAGCAACATTTCGAAATGACTCATTCGTTATGAGCAGTCGTAGAATGTTTGAAGGTTCTGGATCAAGTTCGCCAGACAGATTTTTGATAATTTCAGTCATTAACTTCTGAGGTGCCTTTTTTGACCATGTAATTTCGAAGTCATCGTTGTGTAGCATATTATATGTAAGGTCGTCAATTTCAACCTTTCCATCATTCAATAAGCATTTTGCTGTCTCAAAATCTCCATTTCGAAACGCTTCCATAAGTGGAGTGATGCCATAGCTATTTTCTGTGGATAAAACTGATTGCATATCATTTTCGTGCAGATAGTTCACTAGTTCAGATACAAGTTTTGTGTGCCCCATGCTGGCAGCGTAAAATAGCGCAGTGTTACCATTATAGTCTTGATTATCGACTTGCAGTGAATATAAGTCACGTGTTGAAATCATGTATTTAATCTCCTCAATCCTCCCATAATAGCATGCCCACATAAATGCATTTCTCCTCCTCGAGTCGCATTTGCTTACATCCGCACTGCTCTTGATGAGCATTTTGATAATATTCATTCTAATTTGTGGATTTTTCAATGCCATCGCTTTCATCAATCCAGTTTCTCCCTTTCTGTTTTGTTCGTTCACATCTTTCCCAACTTTCAACAATAATCCAGTTTGTCTTACTCTACCATCTTGAATTGATTTGAGTAGAAGACTCTCCATTGTTATTTTATGTACTTTTGTTTTTCCTTGATTGTAAGCACTTTTTCGATTTTCAGCCTTTATTTAGATATTCTTCAGGGATTTTCCAACCTTCAAGTAAAACAATTGTCATATCTTCGCTTTACTTTGTAGTTATAGATAACGTATTTTTCATTAATTTTTCAGGGATTTATCTGATGAGTTCGCAATTCCTTTCCACATAAATGCTTTGCAGTTGAATTCAATTAACTTTTTGTTAAACTTTGGGAATTGAAGACTTATTGTTTAGATTACCAGCTGCTCATTGGTACCTTGCATCCACCATTAGTAAACAAAATGCTGTAATTCGCACGAAATTTCGCACCATATTTAATGTTGTTTCCTTACTTCGTGACAATGCTCATTCTTTACATTTGAAACAATTAACCGTGTTTCTAACATCTGAGTATTTCAAATCCATGAACGATCCCCGCACGTCTCTGTTGAAGCCTTTAAAAGACCACTCATGTTCTATACTGATGCTATGTCGGCTAGCTTTTCATTTCTGTCCAAAATTGATAGCCATCGCTTACCATGTCCTTATCTAGCTGTACCCTTCTTTTCAACAGTATGAATTTATGGCGCTTTGTTTGAAGGTTAGTTTTAAGAGAAGTCTCAAATCCACATACACGCTTTTAATATGAAAAGTTATTTGTCTAATAGTCTCAAAGTCTTTACATTGCAAATTTGTTTGGATGTAGTTAAATCCATAGAAATCTTGAAACACACTGCGCTGTAAATGTAATGATACCGCTTGTGCAACTTTCTTTTATGCGTAAATCACTTGCTTAAACATTGCCCATATTGAATTGAATTCATATGATCTCCTTTATTGTTTCGATTTATTTAACTAAATGCTCCAAATGCAGCCGATTTTTGCCCTCGTCATCTTCGTTTCTTATTTCAGTATGTCATTGTTTTGTGTTCCTTTTATGATTCTTGCTTTTGTGGAAGATGTGAATTGTATTGCAACGTGATTGTGAAAGAAAAGTGTTAGTATAATTGCAAGAGTCATTTGAATAGCAAAAGGCAATATAATTCTCTTGATTAGGAAAAGAGAGGTTTTTTTGGTAAATCGTATGATCTTATTAATTTCATTTCTGATAGCTGTCAAGGAGCACAAGAAAAGGCTTGTCTTATATTCCTTGTCAGCTGTCAGGAATAGAATTCATTAGACAATAAATGCAAATGGGATAGGTAGTGAATGAAAATGAAAAACATTTTATGGTTTACATCCCCTACTTCAAATATTTCATTGTTGTCAAGAGCGATTTATTCATTCTCTTTTGCGCTTTTTCTCGCTTAATGTTTTGTTTATGTAATTGTTTATGTTAGGTAACAAAAAAGCAAAGTCTAATAAGTCATCACCAAAGAACAATAAACCTCAGTTTGAAAACGAGAGTACTGCCCCATCAGGATATTCACCAAATACAGCTCATTATGATCCTGTTAAAGATGCTTGTTGGACTGAAAACCAGCCGTAATGCTCTTTCATAAATTTACACATTTCATACCTACTCTTTGGCAGCGAATAGAAGGGGTTATAATAAGCAGAGGGGTTAGTATTTTTGCTAAAAATGCATAATTTTGGGAGTTGTTAATAGTTGGGGGTCAACGTTAAATAGTTAGTGTGGGGACCCAAACTTTTCAAAATTATAGCAATTAGTTATTAACATTGTATAGCTATAAGGTAACTAGTTTGTTTTGATTTTCTTCCTTCGTAATATTGACTTGCGTTCAAACAGTCAATGTGTTTTACTTGCTTAGCCTTTTTGAAACTTTGAAATGTTATGGTTAGTAATATGGGAGGGTTTAAACTTTATTCAAAATTGCTTAGATGGAGGGTGTGTAATAAACAGAAATGGGTGATGAAATTTTCGAAAGTCTGCAATCGGGGCCCCCTACTATTCGTTGCCAAAGGGTGTTTCCTTTGCTATTTTCCTTTGTTTCATTGTTGGTTACTTATTATTTGAACGATGATCTATTGGAATTAAATTGTATGGATTATGTATTTGTAATTATATCCATACGTTAACTTTTTTTGAGATGGAAAACAAGTATTGTATTGACTAAAATGTTCACTCATTGAAGTTTATCCGCTCTTTTTTACAAATGTCTCTTTATTCATACTTTCTAGGCATTTCTTTATTATCTTGGGTGAATTTTTGTTTACAAAAGTTAGCCTTCCCATTTGGCTTTGCTCATAGATTTGGCATTATTTCACAATTTGAAATGTTTCATTTTTGTTGATTTAAGAGTTCCATACCAAGCGTTGTCAAGGACATTTCAAATTATTGAAGAAACCTCTGCAAGGTATTTACGCTCTGTGTCACGTGTTTTATTTTAACTACATAATTGTTCAGTTTCTTGTTGTAGTTTACTTTGCTATTGTCAGATTGATTTCTGTGTCCATTATGATTGCTGTGTAACGAATTTGGTGTTTTCTTTTCATTTCAAATAGATTAAAGATTATATCAACCTTGTGCAATTTCTTCCGTTCTGTGATCTTATTGTCACCCAATGACCTACTGCCCTCGGTATATCTTTGTCTAAACAAGGTTAGTCATGTTTTTGCGATTTGCTTCTCAGGCAGCTCTTTTTGTCCAACAACTTGTATTTTTAATTCAATATCTTTTATCGTTTGACTGGCTTTGGTAGATCCTTTAATGTTGCAATGTTTTTCACAAGAGAATGATGTTTGTTTATGCTACCTGCCGAATGTTACCGAAAGAAGATTTAAAGCATAAGCAAACAGGACACACGAGTGTAATCCTAAAGTTTGTTTACATGCATGGCTGATATTCAACTATTTGAGATAATACAGTTGTCTAGGCTACATGCTATACAATAAGAAGCCTTTTGGTGAAGGTATATGCCAAAATTGCATTCGAGATTGTTGAATGCAATCGTAGAATCTGAATGCTTTAAATGTATTTACTTAACTCACTCTAGTAATCATTTGTTACGTCATATTGAAAGCAGCTAACTCTTGGAATAATAAATGCTAGTATTGCACATATTCTTCATTGAAATATTCATAGGAATTTTGTTTTTGCAATTTCAATGATAACTTTGATCGTTCAAAATTGTGACGTACCGAAGGACTTTTGAGTGAGGAATGCAACAAGTTTGATTTACCCACAAGCTTTAAAATTCCCATTTTCCCGATAAGCGATGATTGTTGCGCCAGTTTTTAGCGATAAGTCAAGTACGAGCGACGACTTCGGTAAATGCGGGGTAGGGGGCTTTGACACCACACAGCCGTTACTTCGGCGCACCCCAGATTCAGAACTTTGGCTTGATTACACAACGTAATAGCAAAGTCATTGCGAATGTTGGACCTTTTGACTTTTAGCTTTGTTTACAAGCGGAAACGTCTTTGCTGAATATCAAAATCCTACTCTCCAGCCTCAAATAGGTGGCAATAGACGAAAGTGGGATCGAAAACACCATCTATTTTGAGGCAGGACACTTCATTTTTTCAATAACTTTAGTAATGTCTTCATGCTTTCTAACATACTGACAGTGTTTTCAATCAGCCTCTTTCTTGCCATCTTTGAGACGACCTTCAGCTGCCTTCTTTTGTGCTTCTGCCGTCAATTTCTTTCTCTTGAGCGGTCATGTAGGATGTCAAATTCTCTTTATAAATGGGAAAATCAAGAAGGCGGCTACAGGAGAGGCTTGGGGTGCGACGTTTATGACAACCTTATTGCAGTTTGAACATTAGACATTGCAGTTTGAACATTAGACATTGCAGTTTGAAAATTAGACATTACATTTAGAATTTGTTAATATGATGAGAGCGCTTTTCAAGGTGAACTCAAATGTTTAGCTAGGTAATGTCAAATTTCATTTATCGAGTTTGAAGTGCAAACATGCAATCTGGAAATGAAAATGTCAATCAGAACAGCAGATTTGGAAGATTTGTTGTCGAATAAAAATCAATTTAAATCGACTGAAATTGTAATTAAGTGCGACGTCTAAAACCAAGCCACATTATGGTTGAATGCTTGACTGATCCAGTGAAAGTCATCTGAAAGTCAACTGTAATAAAAGTTTGGCTTTATACATCGCACAATAGATGCCTTAAATGCATACTTTGTTAAATTTTCTTCTTAGCAATTGTATTCGACGTGAGAACTATTCTACGTATAATATGTTGGAGATATGTTACTTTGTACATGTAAAAGGGTTTGATCAGGAAAAGACCACATATCTCATAATATAGTTGCAAAGCTACAGTATTAAGAACGCGAAAAACCTATAGGAAACCATTTATGTTAATTTCGGTTCTTATGATAAATCATATCATATTTTAGATTATATCTACACCATTATAGATATTAAGTTATACCCTGTGGTTCCACCTGCATTCACCAGTAATTACAAATAGTGTCTCCGAATTATGTTTCTCGCTATTTCAACACTTCGAAGTAACCAATATCTGCTACTATACCTATCCAAATACTATTTGTAGTTCATTAGTTTGATTTAAAAAAAGTCAACAGTCGTGCTTTTGGGAATGTTATAGGATATTAAGCCGAATCTCTATTAGGCAGAAAAATGTCGCACTTCGAAAGTAGAACCACTCTCTACTTCTTGCTGCTAGTATTTTCCGCCTTGACAGTTTCGAGCAACCAATCAGACATCAGGAAATTTTCCACCTCGAAATTTTCTACCTACTGGAGATTCGGCTTTACAGAGCTCACTTAGCCCTTTGCATGTAGGATGCAAAGTGTTTTCAGAGCTTAGCCTGAAGGTGTAATTGTGACTGTTCGGTAGTCATTAAAGTTATATGAAACATTGAGGAGTTTTGTCTTGTCAAGTTTATGATATTTGTTTTCTTGTTTGAGAAAGGAATTAACCAGAGATCCACCTTTTCTTACCCATATTAACAAAAGATATTCAACTACTTGTTTTTAAAAGATGGGTCAGTGGCATCATTGTTAACATCTGCTAGTGTGGGAAAATATTATGTATTTCTGATCTGCACTCAGGAAAAACACCTTCATTTTCAGGAAAACAGTCAGGAAAAGTCAGGATAAAATATTTTGCAAGATGCAAATGAGCCCTTCCACAACTTCCCCTTTATGCCATGATCTTGAAATTTGTTAATGTATCCATCAGCTTTCTTGTTATGTGTGGGAAATTCAATGCTGCATTTATCTAACCGGTGAATGATATCGATTTTAATCAACAGCATCTCAAAAGATTAAGGAAACTAATTATCGTAAATCTGGTTTTGTCTTTTGCATGCTTAGTAAGCTATTGTCTCACTCGTATATCCTTATTCGCTTCTTTATTTTTTATTGTTTATTATTTACTGTTGTTACTGTTATTGTTATTCTATTATGGCAATTATTACTTCTTTTTGTAGTTTCTCATTTTACCATGCGAGCTTACATTTCTATATTGATATTTTAAGCAATTCTTTTATTTTAGGTTGCTCCAGCTTACGAAGGAATTGAGCTTGGTATCGGTGACACAATATTATTGAAGGCTGTTGCATCCTCTACAGGTTCGTATTCAATTTCATAGGGATTCTCTTGCAAGCACAGTTTGTTTGGTTCAAAGTCCAGATCTAATTTCTCTGGACAAAAGAGTCAATACTACATATCTTGACTTTGAATTTATGCATCCCATTTCGTCTTGGATATGCCAGTACTAAGCATAGTTGTAGACAGACCTCGTTAGAACCCATGAGCGCGCGAGCGGAGCTCGAAGGCACAAAAGCTTACTTCTGAATATCTGCCAGGGTGTCCACTCCGGCTGGAAAAGCTGGAATTGCAGGAACAGCTGGAAAATGAGCCTTTTTTCATAATTTGGCCGAAAAAGCTGGAATTTTATTTTTGGGCCTAATAACAATTAACTGCATTATTAGAGGAGAAACAGGATTAAAGAAGAAAAGATTGTTCAATATCACGTGGGACTGGCCTTTTTTCACCAAATCAACCCAGGATTTGAAGTTTTCCCTATGTTTTTCCAGGGTGGTTGGTAGACCATTGCCCTCCGGGGGGTGGTTACTGGAAGATATTGAATTTACATAAGAAATTTCAATTTATTGAAAATTTTAAGGTCATTCAGTACTTCGTGACATTTGTCAAACTGCATTTTCACTGGCTGGAATTTCATATCAAAATTTATGGTATGGCTGGAAAACAATGTGATTTTTCTTCCCAACAGGCTGGAAAAAGAGCACTTTTCGGAAACTTTGGCTGGAATTTCAACTTTAATTCAGTGGACACCCTGATATGCAGGCACATTTTTCGTCTGGTTTTCAAAGTTTCTGTTGTTCAGGCCTCTTGTCATGTTGAGCACAAATGATAAGTGCAAATGCATGGGAATAGTCCGTCATTTAAAGATTGATAGGTCAGGCAGAAACCAGTAATCGGAACGCCAAGAGAAAAGTATTGAAAGATGTATTTTCCCTCTCAAGAAGACGAGTTATTGAAAATGATCGACTTTTCTAACGAAGAATAGTCGACTTTGTTGGAAAGAATCCTCAACTTTACAGCCATGCATGAACTTCCCATTTGTCTCCCAAATACTCAGTATTCTATATACACTCTTTTATAAGAACCAGTAAAATTGAGGCTGAGGCTGGCTGTTCTTAATTTTTTCCAAAGCCTTCTAGGCTAAATTGTTTTTAGTTTGTTCTTAAATTATTGGGGCGTAAACAATTTAGTAGTTAGACAATATACTGAAAAATATTAGATATGTCAATTGGTTGAGAACCCATAAGACAAATGTTACATCCATGGTAGCTTATCTTTCATATCAATTTATGTCTCGAAAAAAGTTTATAAACAATTATAAATATACAATGTTAGCACAGTATTTAGTTTCGCTAGGGGCAACTAATTCGCAAAAATTAAAGAGGAGAATGGATAAGGCTGTCAATTCTCTTCAGGAAAGCAAGGAAAGGATATATTGGAAAGTTATGCATCGTTGTCCAAAAATACGTTTTACGACAGTTTTTCAGCCTCAAGCTTGTTCTTAGCTTGTTGTTAATGTTTCATCAAATTTCAGGCTCATGTTCTTAAAAAATTGTTCTTATGAAAAGATTGTACTCCAAAGTTCTGTATGGCAAATGTGTCCTTGTTTGCATGGCGCGTCTCTTTAGGAGCATCATAGGAGAAATAGTAAAACTTATCAATATTTTAGATGAAGAATGATTGGCTATGTTGAAAAAATATTTTGCTTCACAAGGAGACAGGAGTTTCCTACTTTTCTACGATATTTTCTGTACAGTATGCCCACTACATCACTATATGGCCTAAGTGCCACATATTTCTTTAGTGTGTTTCCTTAGGAATATCATAGCGAAAAGCTGTAAATCGTCGAATTTTCTAGTTCAGAATGACCAATTTCAATAGAAAATTGTACATAAATGTGAAGGAGACACAATTTTCCTTGTTTTTTCTCACATATGCCCGTATCCACTACCCCGATCCAGTGGGGCCACGGGGTCATGCTTCCTCAAAAAGTCATATTCCCTATAGCAAACAATTGTCCTAAGAAATTTTCCACATGAACAAAATAATAAAATGAATCAGATGCCCTCCCCAAAGCCCAGCTTTGGATCCGCCCCTACCGGATGGCACTGGATACAGTTTCTAAGCTGCTTCTTAGTGGATCTTGTGGAAAGTAGTGCGACTTTGCGATTTTTCTGTCTACCTTCCTCTCTTTTTAATTTTTTCTTGCTGTTAGTAATGCAACTTCACTCTGGGCAACTTGTATGTTTCAAACAGCTGCTTCTGCTAGGCTCGTTGTCTTCGACTCTTTCAATGTTCATCTCTGATATCAGAGGTGATGCTATCGCAGTGGTAGATTTATTTTTTCATGTTCCTATGTTGAATATAAATATCTTTGGAATTAGCAAGACTTATTTTGCCATTGTTGGTTCCCCTTCAGTGTCAGAAAATGATTGAATGTATTGCATTGTGTTCTTTATTGAAGCAACTGCCTTTCATAAAACTAAAGCCCAAGTAGAACCACATCAGCAATTTCCTTATGTCTTTCTATCAGTTAAATCGTATTATACTTGCAGGCACATTTTGTGCTCAGCTGTGCACTCGCTGCAGGCACAACATATTTTTAATGAGCCCTGGTTGTAGACCTTGGTTATGTTTCAATTTAAAATTCCTTTTCCTTTGTCATTTATACTTTCACTGTTGAAAAGTACAATTGAAGAAATCTACTATATCTTTGAAAGTTGCAGTAGTTATAGGTGCATTCTATTTATGATTTTCTCACATACTTTCCCGTTTAGATGAAAAATGTTTTCAGTTTCACTCTTAGACTGCTGTGTGTTTTTCCTTCCATTAGGAAAAAGCCTGCAGCAACTGAAGTCTTTAGTGGCTGAAAAAGGAGATTTGGGTCTTGTTGCTGAGGTATTGTAGTGATGAATTTTGTTTGCCGTTTGAATCACATTAGATGCTTCAATAGCTATTACATAGCATCTTGTAGTTTATGGATAGTTTGCACAGATCATTGAGGCTTTTGCAAACATTCTATCAGGTAGTCAAAGATTTGATCTAACAGGTTGGTGTGCTAAATTTTGCTTATGCCTGCTAAGTTTGCAAACATCTTACATGTCACATAATAATCAACCTAGCACCTACGTCTGTGCAGCAATCGATTCAATTGTCAAATTTTTGCCACTAGTATTTACAGTTTGTAGGTTTTACGGAAAAGGTTTCGATTATTTTTTAGTAGAGGAAGCCCAGCAGCTCTTCTGAACTCCTTTTTAAATTTTAATTGAACTGCATTGTAATATGTTTGCCATGCTTTCGCTACCTAGTGGAGCGTTGTATAGGACTGCAGTACAAGCTATTGTAGATAGTGAATAGTTTCAAGAAGACTGTTTTATGGTAGAAGTAGCTGCTCTGATATAAAAGATAATCTGAAACCTGCTAAGGGAAATGGATATGAAACAGTTTCGTTCCAGATGTCAATGGTATTTTCGACCGACTAACTGTAGAGGATAATGCTTTTTCCAGCATTTTTAACCTCCTTTATGTCTAACTTACGGACTCTATCTTCATCAGTAAATTTCAGCACTCCATGATTGCTTACAAGCTATCTTGTCCGTTTCGAGTTTGACAAAGTTGACATTTACCACTTTTTATTCATAGTTTGCAACTTGAAGTGTTTGTAGATGTGCTGTAGATTTGGGTACATTTATCGTTAAGCCTGGATCTTGTACACTGTTGAATTGCTTGACTTCTTTGGTTTTCTGCTTGTCCTTCTCATTTCCAAAACGTTTGTTCAGCTTCACAGCGGTGGTTATGTCAATTCCACCAGGATCTCTTTTAGCATTGTCACTAGTGGGGTATTTATCTCAGTAGGTCCTTTTCCTGTCCCACCAGTTAGCAAATGTATCAATAATTTGCCCCACTAGTTAGGGCCCCTCTTCTTTGTAGTATACAGAAGACATTGCTGGTAGAATTTATCAAGCAATTAGAAAGTAGCCTGGAGCTGTTGCCTCTTGAAACAGAAAATTAATACGTATTGTTCATCTGATATTGTAGCAAAGAGCCACACCATAATTTTCTTAGAAAAGAGAGTTTCTGTTCATTTGAATAATGAAGAATGCTTCTAATCTGTTTGGTATTCTAAAAATAAATTGTAATCTTCACCCTTATGAAGTCTGTTGAGATTTTTTTTATGGCAGTCTAACGAAGTTTTAGCAAATATTATATCTTGCAGTGGCATTTCCGACGCTAGAAGGAATGCTTTGGCATACAACCTTTCATGCATTGATGTTCTGCTATGGAATATCTATTTACTATCTGCATGAGCATGGACCCCTTCTTATGTTTTGCCCCACTAGGCACGTTTTCTTAAAAGAATCCCTTAATTCCACATCGATAATTGTTCAATGTCACAGTAAGATTTATTAAGTTTCTCAAATATCTATTCAATTCTACAGCAATGTCGCACTAATCAAAGAATGATGTTTGCTCCACCAACTCTCTTAATCCAATCAGTCTTTTCGAAGTTGAAAGAAATCGCAAAAATGACTGGCAACGCAGTATGTATACTTGTAACAAGAGTCTAGTTTTATTGCGGGTGTAGACTTGCATTGTATTGCTTTCTTCCTTTAAGAGACGAATTTTGAATTAAAACTAGAGGGGGCAGAGATGCTAAATTTGCCGAGTATTTTAGAAATAGTCAATTTTTTTTTAAGGAGTGTGTTTTGCATTAGGAAAAAGCTTGCAAGAAAATTTAAGCTCAGATAAAAATTTTTTTCTTATTAACAAAACGTGTATTTTCGTCTTTGGTCTACTAGTTTTACCGACAATTTGCCGACTCGATGGCAGCTGGGGACACTTGCCCCCCTCTTCCCCCCTCTTGCCCCCCTCTTGCCCCCTTGATATCTGCCACTGCTTCTTTTCTTGTTTTAAATAGAAATATAATTGTTTGAAATTTTACTATACACCCAAATTGGTTCCTTAAGATCATTTTGTAATCGAAATTGTTCACTATCCAGGGCTTCTTCACCTCAATTCGGTTTTGACTTTGATTTCTTTTTTAGTCCATGGGAAAGAAACAAGACATAATTCAATCAATGTTTGTTGCATGCAGGAATTCAGAAGCAAGATATTTAATAAGGTATTTGACAGGGACAGGGGCATGCTTTTTTATGAGAAACAAACTTTCTGGCTTCAGCCTGGATGTTTCTTAATATTTTGTCAAATCCAGCCTTGAGTGTGTCTTAAATATTTCGTAAATTTAAAGACTTCCAATCACAATAACAACCCAGATTAGGTAATTGTGATTCAAAAAAGGATGCAAAGGCTTTAATGAGTCATATACTTGAGGTCATTCTAATTTCTTCCTAGTTTGATCAAAAATCTACTATTGAAAGCAGTTTTTGCAAGTTATTATTTAAAACTCAGCCTGCCTATGTTTCTGAAATGTTTCTTAATTTTTGCCTAATTTCAGCCACATATTTCTTATAGACATGGTTCTTATAAAATAAACGTGTAATTTATTAGGTGTTTTATGATCAACTAAGTAATTCATATAGTTTGACTTATTTGGCATCAGTAACCCCATGAAGTACGTCATTAGTCACGGATTTTTCCCCTAAATGCAATAGAATCATTTATAAATCCCCTCATAAGCATTTTCGAGAGGTTATGGACTTTTCCTATAATTTCCTCTTATCTCTGCACCAAAACTTAATTTTTTTTTTAATTATGCAAAGAAACATTTTTATTAAAATAAAGCACAAATATTGTGTCCTTTCTATTGAAGAGTCCCTTGAGCTATTAAATGACTAAAGCAATCACTATACCAATAAGATATCAACCATTTCAATATAGCAGTACGTTATTATTTCTTAGCAACAAATAAAGTAGTCATTTGGGAGATTTATGGATATTTATCTAGAAAGGATTTCGATTCATCAGTCATTTATTACAAGCAATTATCAACTTTTATCATCTACTGTTCTTTAATGATTAAATTTACTCCTATCATATTTATTCATACGCAAAAATAAAGCAGGATCTACGCAATTTCTTACGAATCCCCAATGATCATTATGCAGCAGTTTTCATTTCTTTTGTCGCTTTTTGCTTCACAGATCATTGAGTGGCAAACTGCGGATTGGGTTAGCAGAGCAATCAGTGTTAACAGCGTTGGGGCATGCGATGGCACTTACTGATGATACCAAAGGTTCAGCAGTCAAATTTGGCTGTTATTTCTTTTCCTTGCGGAACCGCATTAAATTTTGTTGCAATACTACCCCTTCTCCTTAGGAGTTTAACTCATATACTTTGAAACTGAGATTTGCAATTTTCTCTAGCTTTTCAGTTTATCTAGTATTATTTTAGACAGGGTCTATAGCTGAAGTATTCTTTTATTTTGCTAAATTGGCATCCCAAGTATCAGCTATCTCAATAGGTTTTATTGTTATTGGTCTAGCTCTAAATATGTTGAATTTCTACCACAGATAGGCTATAGAGCCTCGTCCATTGGTTTTGGGTAGCATTGATTTTTTTCCAATTTCTGCTCCAAGGATTAAGTTTCGACTACGCAAAGAAGAAATATAAATGCTTCTGTCAGATCTCTTTTTTGTATTTCCACTAATAGAAATAATCTACGCATCAATCCAGAACTTTTAGACATGTAATCTTGGCCGTTGTTGAATTGTAGTTTGTTTAAATGGACGAAACTGATATATTTAATAAAAAAATGATGTTCAAAGCTAAATCTTTTTTTGCATCCTTTTGATTAAAGCTAGTAATTTCTCAGTGGGATGAAAATCGATTTGTTTTCAACAGCAATTCAGCTTTTGGATTCATCAAAAGATGCAAAAGATGCCGCTGCCCTTGCAATCAAAACTGCTTATTGGTATCTCTAGCAATCGATACCTAACTTTAAAAATTGATGCATCATTTCACAATTTTAATTTGTCTTCTTATCTTATATTCAACATTTTGATTTATATCTTCTTATCAAAATAAGATTTGTTGACGACTAAATTGCAATATATGAGCTTCCTTTTTGATGACATCAATCTTACAACTTGACGACAAAATTTGTTTCTAAAACAATGTCATTTGGAGCATGACAGTTATGACTACCATAAATAGCCTTTAACAAATAACAATCCAGTTTCTTTTGTCAGAATGTGATTGCATTTTCATCATTTTTTGGTGGAAAATTGCCTTCCTACCACTGATATTTTGTACTCCCTTGCAAATACACAACTGTTTAAAGTTAGGATTGGATTGCCTTGTCGTGCCAAGCTCTTATTATTATTTCTTATGAGGCATGCTCCATTTTTGACTTCATTTTTGACTCTCAGTCTGTTATTGATATTCTAATTTCTCAAGAAGAATATTATTTAATTCTTATCATATTTCTAGTGAACTCCCTAACTATGACGTATTGATTGCAACACTGCTAACGCATGGATGGCAGCATATTTTGAAGTTTTGTCATATAACACCAGGTATGGTTTGTATTGTTTTTGGTTCGATTCAGTTCTCATAGGGCCTGATTACGTGTGACTTTTTGTCCGTGTAGTCGGGATATCTCGGTAGCCGGGGCAACTTTACAGCCCGGTATTACATGCGAATAGTAATGAGGAGTACTCAATTGTTTCGAAAAGAGTGTCAACTGTTAAATATGGTGCCGAATCAAGCAAAAGCGAGATTGTTCAACGCGACGTTGATGCTATTTTAGGAATGCTTTGCTTACAACTTATTATTATAGCTTTTTATATGTCTCTATCAAAACATGTGAAGTTTGTACCGTTCTAAGCAAAAAATAATTGTGTAATTGGAAGCCTTGATGTTGAGAAAATTAAATCGTAAGTGCAGGCCGGTTTGTTTTGTTGCTGGAAGGGTTCATACAAGATGGAAGATTTTGATTACTGGCATTTCTCCTAAGAACTTTGAATACTAGTATCTCAAGTGACGGGCTGGCTTGCTGTACTTGATATTACATACACAACTTTTCATACTATTCAGCCCGGCACCTGAGGCTTCGTGCAACGAGACACCTCGAGTGCCGGGCCATAAAGTTTGCATGTAATAGGTAGTCAATACCGTATACTTTCGTACGTAGGCACGTGATCTCATCCAGCAATGTCATGCATGCCACAAAAACCCATTTCATCATTTGCTTTCTTGAGAGAAGGGGCTTAATGGAGAGGGAGCTTTTTTCAATTTTTGCTTGAAACGGGGGCTTATTTGAGAAGAGGTTTAACAGAAAGCCAGACAAACCCATATTTGAGAGTAAATCAAGAGTTTATAAGTACTGTTGCCTTTTTGATTAAGTTTTATCCAGCTACTTTATGATAGTGTCCCTCTCTTTAGATTGCATTATCCTTCTCCTTGCTCACAGGAATACCGTTGAAACCAATGCTTGCCCACCCATCAAAGGGAATTTCAGATGTTTTCAAGAGATTTGATACATCAGCGTTCAGTTGTGAGTTTAAGTATGATGGTGAAAGAGCTCAGGTAGTTATCAAGTCATGAAATCGCTAACTTTGTGTAGAATAGTTTATTGTTTATATTTGTATATGTTTGGCGATGAAGTTCTTGACAGTACTTATTATCTGTTTGTTCACGTTAGATTCACTTGCATGAAGATGGCGATGTTAAAGTTTTCAGTAGAAATCAAGAAAACAATACGAGCAAGTACCCTGACATAATATCAAGGATTCCGAAAGTAAATCTCATTTTCACTTGCATCATTACATACACGTGTAGTTACTTGCATACATACATACATCATAAATAGACATGTATAAAAAAGGTCTTTATATCGCGAATCTATTGTATAAGTATTTATTTACTTTTTTATTTATATTTTGATATGCATAATCAGGACTTTTATGACCTTCAGATGGATGCATTATTCACACCCGTCTATAAGATCCAATTTTAATACTTAACCTTGATTATGTGGCCTCGTATTGCTTTCTCCCCTGTTGAATCGTGAGCTGTCAGTTGATTAAATTCTCCTGCTCTAATGTCTTTAATGATACTTCGTAGGTTGGAAAAGATCACGTTAAATCATGTATAATTGATACAGAATCCGTTGCTTGGGATAAAGATAAGAAGCAGATTTTGCCGTTTCAAGTCCTTAGCACAAGAAAGAGAAAGGTTGCGCATGTTTTTATATATTTTTATTCATTGTTGAAAATTTCAAAATCTCTACGTTAAATGTTAGCAAAAAATATCTGCACTGTGACTTGGAAATCTTTGAAGCCCGCGTCCATGTATTGAATGCCATTTGTCTACTATTTGATGTTCTACGACAGAAGAGCAGGAAGTGATTGCACAGTGATCCAGGCCAAGGAAGAATTAGGAAAAAGTAGAGTTGTCACTAATGGCTTAGAAAAACATTTATGATTAAAGAATAGTAGTTGACCATCTCAGGAAAAACGTTTTTCAAGTTCGAATCTCTGACTCCCAAGATATTTGCTTTGAAAGTTTGGTTAAATTCACAACTTTCAATTTTCATAGCATTTCCTGTCAAATTCTAAACAACAACAACGCAAACTTACAAATGCTTTTTTAAATATCTCTCCTTGGCAATGTCCGATTTTCAAAATTATTTTTCATTTCACATATATATGCTTCTAGTTATCTTGGAAAGCAAAGAAGACGGTTCAGCTGTTCTGCTTACCTGTTTTGAGGGAGATTTTCGAACTTGACATTTTTACTAAAAATAAGCACGAAAAATATCTGTTTTTTAACTTTAGAGCTGGAAACTAAAAAATTGTATCAAATTACATCAAGCAAACAATAATACCCTTAAACTGCAACATCTTGTGAAGCTACTCCGAATAGGGCTTTTGGAAATTTTTGCAGGGGGGCCGGTTAACTATTTTTAAAAGTATCGGTCTTCTCCATTGAATACTAATATAATGAAGGTGGGTGGAATAGCATGTTATCATGATCCTTAACATGGTCACCTACTGATTTGTTAAATGTGTTTTGACTTATTTCCAATAAGTTACAGAACAATTCTACGAAACGATGTTAGTGAAATTGGTTCTCGAGAAATTGCTCGCAAGAACAATTTCGCGAGAACAATTTGGGTGAGTTTTTTCTTACAGGAATTCGGCCTTACAGCCTTTTTTCCACTACGCGAAATTTGTCGCGCGAATAACGTCTCACATGGTAGGAAAGTTCGAGCTAAAACATGCTATGCTTTCCACTACGGAAAACTTTCGTGCGAAAATTTTACAGGAAAATTGGAGAAGCAAGAGAAAAATCGGTGCATAATTACGCACTTGAATAACAATAGCCGCTAGAGATGTACGTCTCCAGTTGAAAGAGTTAATTATATTGCTGATACTAAAAAGAAGAATGGAGAGACGGCAATTTAAGTACAAAAAGTCACTTTGGGTGAGGAAAGTCCTCCAAGAGCGCAAAGAAAAAGGCCAGTTTCATCTTTTAGTCAAGGATCTGCGACTGTTTGATCATTGCTACTTCTTCAAGTTGTTTCGAATGACACCAACAAACATACGAGTGTCTACTATCCTGGGTTGGGCCTATTATAAAAAAGCAAGAAACGAAAATGCGTGAACCTGTAAGCTCCTGCGAAAGATTAGGCTTGACTTTGCAGCAATCTTGGCTTTGCAATAGAAAACAATACATTAGACTTTCGTAGGCCTGAAAGAATAAAAAATTCAACAGAAGTTGTTCCATACGTTTTTCTTGGTGATGGTGCTTTCAGCTTGAGAACACGTCTTATGAAGCCATACCCTGGGCAGAATTTAAATTAGGGAGAAAGGATCTTCAATTACAGATTGTCAAGAGGGAGATGAATAATTGAAAATACATTTGGTATAGCAGCATCAAGATTTAGAATTTTTAGAAGACCAATAATTGCCAAAGTAAGTACTGTTAAGCAAATCACGAAGGCTGTCGTTGTCTTGCACAATTTTATAATGGCCACAAGATCTATAGAAAATGCTTGCAACTATTGCCCATTCAACTACGTTGACCAAGAAAATTGTAATGATATGCAAGGCGGGGGCAGTGGAAGCAAGAAATAGAAAGTGGAGGAATGTTGTAAATCAATCATATTGGATCAAATAATTATTCAAAAAGTGCAAAAGAAACAAGAAATTTGTTTAAGACGTATTTCAATTCAGAAAAAGGCTCCATTCCCTGGCAAACAGATATGGTTCGACGTACGTCTAATCACTATGATGAGAACCTCAGAGCATAAACTAATCCTTGTATTGAACGGAAACCATGTCTAATCTAGCATTCACATATATCGCAGCCCTTCTCAAAAGTATTTACTGCGGAGGCAAACCTTAGAAGTGCGGGAGGGAAGTATCTTAGTTGAAAAAGTAAGAAAAATTTTGAGGACTTGGAGTATTTTATGTTGCAGTTAGAATGCCTTGAAACACCCTTCAAAGGTTCTTTAAAAAAGACTTTTATTCATTTTGTAGCAAATGCGTTGAAATCAGAGTACTAGCAAAGGTCATTAATCAGTTTTAGTTTTGCATATCTGTTCTTCTTTGGTGGAAGGACCCTGAGAATCGGAGCAAAACTATTACAAAATAAATAGTCTGAAGCTTTCTGCTCATTTACAGCACTATCTGCTACCTTTTCTTTCTCCTCCATGGCTCCCAATGTTTTTATCAGCATTTTGTCAACTGACGTGCTTAAGTTAGAACGACCTTTCGATTGCTTTGAGGGCAAGTGCTCATCATTTGCATTTTGCAGCATTCGTTTACTCCCCAGCATTTCACTTCCTTCATAGCTTGTTGAGACTGCAGGCAGTGACAGTGATGTTGCTCTCAGTTTGTTTGTTAACTGAAATGCAGTTGATCGAAATACTTGCACTATGGCACTTTTGATGCTCCAGATCCCGACTTTGTGGCTTTTCTCTGTCTGTCAAGGCACTTTTTGTAGCTGTCTTCTTTTAGATTTTTAACTGATTTTTAAGGAAATCAACTGCGAAAAACTTAAGGATAGTAATTAATTTGATCTAAGTCAAAATTAAGAGGTATTTATTACTAAGGCCTTCATAAGGTTCCTCAGAGTAAATACATAGGGGAAGTACCATCATAACTATAAAACGGAAGAGTGTGTTAATCGCAAAATGCTGGTTGCAATAAATGGCCCAGAGTTAGCCCAGTGCGGCAGCTTAGTTAAGGCCAGCATGGCAAACTACTGTTGGAATGTTAAGCGTCAAGATGGTTGGCACTTCACTAGGAGATCTGGAGATATTAAGTTACTTTTTATTTCAAAATCTATCAACAAAGTCACAAAGTAAAGCCCAAGTTTGCCATTTATTGTGAAACAGATAGTAAACATGTTTGGTGCATTGTTGCTCATCTTATGATTTTTGAAATTTAGGATAAAAATATTGTCAAAGTTAAAAGGTGTTCTAGTAATTAGACTTATATCAAAATGTATTTCAAAATGTACCTGCTGGTGCCTGACGGCCATAAAACGTGCCTGGGAATGGGGTTCCCAGGACTTATAGGGCTCTGACAATGATATTATGACAATGCAATGATATGATGACATCACAATGGGCCTAAATACGCTACAGGCTTAAACTTGCATGCCTACCGATATTTTGACAGTTAAACGAATTAGCACCTCACTGCATGGTGTATTGGGTCAAAACTGCAGGAAAAGTGCTTAACCGTACATGACAGGAGCCGCTCGCTCGAAATGAGCATCTCTTGGAGGTGCTCAGTTTGGAAAATTCTGTCGTCACGCATTGGAGTAGTTCGCTTGTAGCATATACACAATAGATGTAAATAGTCTGTTGGTACTACAGAACTTTACTGCAGCACAAAAATGCGGCAACATTCTTTTGACACACTTAAAAGCTTTTTTTGTCCGACACTCATCAGAGTATGAAAACGTCGGATAGTGACATAAAGGTTAACCGAAATATATATCCAGATGCAGTTAATGTGATAGGATGCGTCTAATTGGCCCCAGGTGTGACCAATTAGGACCTATTAACATTGTTTACTTGAAGAGTCCCAATGAGAAAACAAACTCTTTTTGTCTACACAAGACTGGGTTTTGAGTGTTGATGTAAACAGGTTCCAAAACACTTAAATGAAAAGACGATCTTTCTTGCCCAATGGTCCGAAAATTGCCGTCTGTATATGTTTTGGCGCATTCTGGATTTGCAATAAGGTGTTGTCCTATGGCCGACTCACAATTAATTTTAGACTTGTTGTTTTTACATATACGAGGTGGCTGTTCTCTTACGGTATTGCTATTCATCCTGATGCTCGTGGGGACATGTTTTATTCTGTCTGCTACGCGGAGACTACAAATCGCAGAAATCAGTGTACAGAGAGAACATTCCATCCTGATTCCTGCAAACTTTATTTTTTCAAAATTGGACTAGGTTTCATGATCTTATGGACCATACAGAATGGCATGTGTTTGTTGTCAACAAAGTGGAACAAATGGCATAAAGTATCAGACTTCAAGTTCACAGTATTCTAATTCTTTTTATGTGATTCTAAAGAAATTTTAAAAATAGGCTGCCTTATGTATGCTTTGGCAATTTGTTGGGAGAAAATATGAAAATCTATGTGTTTACCTCCAGAATAGGGAGTAAAGACAAAAGCTGGTCTCAAAGTCAGCCATGCGTGACCCAGCTTTCAATGCTAATAACTTGATGTGTACAGGTCCTTTTTACATGTATCATTATATTGAAGCTCTTATTAAAGAGATTTTAGTCACAAAATATCTTTATGTTATTTGCCTATTTTTGCTTTTCTTCACCATCCATCTTCACAAAAATTCTCATTGTTTGCGACAATATTGAACTCTACAACCTCAGTGTTTGGAGGTATATTGCAATGAAATTTGGCATGAAATTCCTCTGATAGCATATCTTGAAACCAAGACTACTACAATAGGATAACTTATTTATGAAAAGATATATGCAACTTACTTTTTTGCTTATGACAGAATGGGCAAAACTTAAGAACAGCATGCAGTAAAATGGTGCTATGACTGAGTTGAAATTGAAAGTGAGTCATCACTATTGCTTTAATTATGGCAAAACTATGTGAAAAGCTGTTAAAGATATCGCATACTCTCAATTCCCATTTAAACAGGGGGTCCTACTAGGCAGGGGGTTAGAAAAAATTCTGAAATTTAATAAATAGGGAAGTCAAAATGAATGGGGGGTTCAGAATTAGAGAAACAGCATAGAATGATTGTGAAGTGTTAGAGAAAACAAAAACAGGTTGTCATAAAGTACAAAACTAAAATATATACAGAAGCAGGCGTAGATAGTACCAACAAAGAGAGGAAATAGAATGAGGAGTTCGTAAAAAATTCAATGTCTTTAAAATTAATAAATGAGAGATCCTAATACGGTCTTGGGGGTTGGAGTAAAATCAAAAAATTAATTAGTGGCACCTGCTTATTAGGCACCTGAGAGAATTTAGTCCTCAAGAGCAACGAAGGTTGCCATTTAAATCTGAGGTATTTGATTCTATACATTATTGAAGTTACAATGTTTGATATATATATATATATATATATATTTAAGATACAGTTTATTATACATCTAAAGTTGTAGCCTCTATCTTTGTATTTAAATCAGTTCATATTAAACATCACACTACCAGAAGCTACAGGCAGCTTTCTTCTGTGCGGGCATAAGGCAATGCCTTCTTGATGACCATGTCCTTCAGTGGCTGAAGCTATATCACTATTTCACTGCAACAGTGGTGTGAAATAGATAGAATCATTGTAATACTTCAACTGCAAGAGTGTACTTTGAGCTCTTCCCTGATCTAATTTTTTCAAAAAAAAACAATTTGCTGAAAAGAGTATCCTTGCCCCCTTGCCTTCCTTTCACTTCGGTAGGAAGAACAGCTGCTCTCACTTTTCACCACCACCCCAGCACCCCTACGCTTCAACACCAATTAATTCAAACGAAACAAAAAACATGAAGATATTTAGTGAATAAAATCTCTTCAGCAACAGCTTTCAGATGATATATTGCAAGTATCAATAGCACTTGTACACATCAAGCGTTAAGTGCTCAAATTTTGGGTCCCGCATGAACGATTTTGAAGACCACCTTTGTTCTTTCACCCCCAAGCAGGAGTAGACACATCGATTTTTCCCAGTTTTCTTCATAAGTTAGTAGAACATACCTTAGGCAACTTAATTTCAAAGTTTCACAACAATCAAGCAAGGAAAATTAAAATTGTTTGATTGTGAAGTCGGGCAATTACTTGCAAACTATTTGTTCTAGGGGTGTACCGGATCGCGTTTTATAAAATCCGGCCGGAACCGGATTTACCGGACTGTTTACATTGAAATTCGGCCGGATAATCCGGCCTTACCGGATTTTTCATCAGTATGACCTGTTTCCTTCATTAGGGTTATAAAGACCCCTTGTGGGCCTCTGCTGATATTACACTTAAAATTGACACCTAATTTGCCTTAAAATTGAATGCCTTAAAATTGACACCTAATTTGTGAACAGGCTTGAAGGCTAGTATTGCTATGTGTTTTTCTCACGCAAAGAAGCAATTAAAATTCCAACCTTTCCTCACTTTGTGATTTCTATCTAGTCCATGTATATTCAGCGCTCAGAGTGATTTGCCAGTCCTGCTATTCAGTTTGATCTTTCAACATGGCAACAAAATCAGTTTCAAAATCTCAATCTTTGGTGTGGAATTTTTTTTCTGTTAAACATGCTGATGATGAAAATGCTGTCTGTAACATGTGTAAAAGAGATGTGAAAAGGGGACAGAAGAGCAAAGGCCCGAAAAGTTACAGTACCGCTCCTCTTCATAACCATTTGAAACGCTTGCACAAAAGTGAATATGATTCTGCCTATTCTGAATTTTCCAAAAAGAAAGTAGAAGCCGATTCCCTCCAACTCACTCCCAAAGAAAGGAAATTGAAGGAAATGAGCAGTTCGCAAACAACGCCTGAAGGAAGTTTCAAAGCAGCAAAAATTTGGGACATCAATGACTCTCGTTCGCAAGCAATAAGCAACAAGATTGTGAAAATGATGGCATCTGACAACCAACCTTTTTCTATTGTTGAGGATCAAGGTTTCATTGAACTTCTGGCCCACTTGGAACACCGCTACTTGATTCCCAGCAGAAAGTACTTCACACAAGAGGCACTTCCAAAGCTGTATGACAATGTTAGATCTTCCATAGCCAATGAGTTGGGTAAAG
>WIPJ01002779.1:215651-260115 GCA_018155075.1 Cassiopea andromeda | reverse complement strand
TTTTAGCCAGCGAACTGTCAATGACATGTGTGCAAAAGCCAGGAGAATTGTTACACATTTTCAGCATTCCAGTCAAGCCTGCACATCATTTAAAAATATTCAGTTGGAAAATGGTTCCAAAAATCCTTTGCTTCTTGTTCAGGATGTCAAAACACGTTGGAACAGTACATTTCTGATGTTGCAGCGCCTTAGTGTTCTCAAAACTGCCGTTCAGTTGTATGCAGCCAATCATGAAGTTCCAGTTCCTACACCCAATGAATGGCACTTGATGGATAAAGTACTTCACCTGTTGCAGCCATTTTTTGAAATCACAAAAAAAGTTAGTGGTGAACAGTCCCTGCTTTCATCAGTCATTCCAGACGTTGCAGCATTGAACAGATATCTTAACAAATGTAACGTCAAGGCTACGGGCGTCTACACGCTAAAGGACGAGCTACAAAATGCACTGAAGAGGCGATTTTTAGCACCGCAGCATGAAGATAAGTTAAATATCATGTTTGATAAACCCTTTGTACTAAGCACCTTTTTAGACTCCAGATTCAAGGGAAGATACATGCGACATGAATCGTTTGCTGAAGGGAAAACGATGCTCTTGGAAGAAGTAAAGAGAGTCGCCGAAGAATAAATAGAGCAAGAAAGTGAAGGAGATGGAAGAGTAAGCCTAGAAAATGAGCCTCCAAGAAAGAAAAAGAAAGGAGCCTCCTTGCAAGAGGACATACAAGTTGACTTTTCATCTTGCTATGATGAGCTATTTGATGAACAAGAAGACAGCCCCGTCATTGAAGAAGGTGAAGCAAGAGCACAAAGGAATACTGTTCCTTTCTCAGTTTTGGCAGCTGAGCTGGAAGGCTACATGAATATGCCAAACATCGAAAGAAACGAAAATCCGTTTATTTGGTGGAAGCAGCACGAGTCTTCATTCCCTCGCATATTGCAACTGGCTAAACAATATTTATCGATGCCTGCCTCTAGTGTATGCTCAGAACGGCTCTTTTCAGAAGCTGGGAATATTTTTGAAGAAAAACGCTCTCGACTTTTGCCTCGAAATGGCGAAATGTTGCTTTTTTCATCAAAATTGAAACAGAATTTGACTTTAACTTCAACTTGACCTTCACTTGCATACTTAAAAGTGCAAAATAGACACTGAATAAGACTTGTATTCATCGTTTTGTTCATCTTTATCTTTCTTTGACAGTTTAATACCTCATTGCTTTTTGAAACTTAAAAATTGAGAAAATCCGGTTGACCAGCCGGATTTTTTTCATGATCCGGCCGGATCCGGATATACAGCAAATCTAAGATTCGGCGCCGGATTATTCGGCCTGCCGGATATCCGGTACACCCCTAATTTGTTCTGCTTCATTAGCCATAGAATTAAGCCATTTTGAATGGCCCGTAATTTTATGAATCCTCAACCAATATTCAAAAAAATTAGTTTACTGGACTCAGCATAAAATGTCCTCTCCGTATACAAAATTTCTGCGAAATCTAAGGCATTAGGCGACAAAGTATATTTTTTTGGATCAGTTGATATGGAAGGACCCGATGACAATACGATGATGTGATGACAATGCAATGATATGATGACAATGCAATGATATGATGACAATGCAATGATATTATAACAGTGCAATGATACGATGATTATAGAATACAATGATATGATATAATGATATACATATGATGATGGTGAAAGAGTTATCATTAATTCATAACTATATGCTAGCTCATTGCAATGTTACTTTCCTTGTTCGATTATTTTGCAGTTTAAGTCATACTCCATGGTTTGTATCTTATTTTTGCTAGGATGCTGATGCGTCAGAAATAAAGGTTCAAGTTTGCATTTATGCATTTGATCTGCTTTTTCTTAATGGAGAAGTACGTTCTAGTTAATTAGATCACTTGATTTATTTATTGATGTATCACACTTTCCTACTTTTATTTATGTCCTTTTCATTTGATAGCAAATAATGCTAATGTTTTTCATTCAAAGTTTGGTTTTTTATTTGAAGTTTTAGCCGTGCTTTATTCTACCATAAATCATCTCAATTTTTGCTTTGTTTTGCTTTGTTTAGTCACTGGTGAGAGAACCATTTCGCAAGAGAAGGGAACTTTTGCATAAGTCATTTAATGAAATCGAAGGGGTATGTTCGAATACTGATTTGATTGCGAGAGCGGTAAAAAATAACAGTTGAATTAACAAAGCAGTATAGTTGGCTGGTATCTTTCTATGCAGTATAGCACCTATTTCAACTTACATACTTGCATCATGGTGATGATTGACCCCCTTACACATAAATTTATTCATTTTACTAAATCAATAATACCTCATACATGCAGGTTCCAACAGTAAATGTATCGATACAGTTTCTTATAGGTTTTGTTCTTCAATCTACAGTGACAAAAGGTTTCCTATCGTACTCATTTTTGTGTGCACCATATTCTCAGTTGGACATTCAAAAATGATTTCCAACAGTTCCCAGATGAGATCATGAAAACTAGCACATTTCGCATTAAAGGACTCCACTACTCATGTTATTGCAAATAATATTTTATGCTTTTAGCATTTTAATGTGTCATCATTATTTGTTCCGGTGTGATATTATCAATGGGTATTCTTGATTCTTATTTGAGGAATTTTGCCCTATAGGAATTTATGTTTGCCAAGTCAATGGTATCATCTGATGCTGATGACATCACAGAATTTCTAGATGATTCCATCAAAAGTATGTTTTCATACATTGCCCTACCAAATTAGCAACATCAAATGTTCCGTAGTGGTGTTGAATCCTCTTTGTGTTGAATCTACAAAACAACCGTATTTCTCCTCGTATAAGCCCTCCCCCACGTATAAGCCTACCTTTTCCCTAACACATATTTTGCCCCGCGTTTAACCGCCCCCTGCAGATAGGCCCCTGTAGGAGTGCTTCTTGGATCGAAGTTAGGATCAAATTCGCTAGTAGTAGTATACCTCTCCTGTCATATCTCTAACGTTCTCTCTAAGTAGTACTGTCTCACAAATTTTATAGGTGCAAGGTATCTTAATGCCTCCACCAGGACTTTGAGACCGAAAGGAGTGACAGTGAGAGTGAAACTAGTGACGAAGAGGATGCATGAGCACTCTTCTGTAAGAACTGATCATAAGTGGTTATCATTTTGATTGTTGTCAACACATTGTTAGTCGCGCTGTTTAACCTAGCGAAATTAGAATTCTGGATTTTTTCTCACTGAAAGTTTTAAAACCTCGTATATGCCCCTGCCCCCTTAGATAAGCCCCCTTCCTGAGTTAGACCCATCAAAAAAGCCTTAGGAACACAGATAAGCCCTGGGCTTATAGGCGGAGAAGTGCGGTATGCCATTTTTCAACTATTCATTACATAGGCAAGAAGTGTTATATCAGCAACGGATTGTAGAATAGTAATGCGGCTCAAAGCTTTATGATCATGAATAAAGTATTGAAGGTTAGAAATTTTGTGTAGATTGCACACTGAAGGGTCGAAAACGAATGCAGTATCCTTTGAAATTTCCAGTTGAAGCATAAATATAAAAACAAATCAATCAAGTTTTACCAAGAAAAACCATGACGTTAATAAAAAGAAGTTTTGTTTTGAAAGTTTTGAAAAGAGTAATGAGTATTGGGTGCAGAGTTTTAATCTCATGGAGGTTTGGGGCTGTAGCCGCCATGTTAAATTCACAGGAGGTTTGGGGGGCCAGCCAGTGGCGTAGACAAGGTAGGTTGGGATTAGGAAAATTCCTAAGGGACAATCCCTAAGCGTCCCTGTTACGCCACTGGGCCCAGTTCCATTGAATGCAAAGTTTTTGGAATTTTGTCTTTAATATTCTACCTTGTTCAAGATCTGCAAATTCTGTTTAATAGGTTGCTTCAAATATAAAATAGTGCTATATCCTGGCTCAAATTTGTAGTTCTATCGAATATCTAATAATGAAGTGGTCTTAGGAGTTCTGTTTTGAACTCCCGTGTTAGTAATGTGCACTGTATATCATTGGGTGTGAATGTAAGCGATACGAGATGACTGCATCTTTTGCCTCACGTAAGTAGGTAGTGGGACAATCACCTTGGCTGCACAAGTTGATGCTGGTTTCATTTAAATTGTTACTAATTCACATCTTGTTTCTCAGTCATACGTTCATTGTAGGTAACTGTGAAGGATTGATGGTCAAAACGTTGGACAATGGCGCTACTTATGAAATTGCCAAAAGATCTCATAACTGGCTTAAGGTTTTTGAGCATTTTTTTATCCATAGTTCATTAAGACCGAATTAACTCCTTTGTTCCCTTGGAAAGGAAACCTGTATTTGCATAGCATTTGTTTCGACTTATTATTTTTTTATGGTTTTACGTGTATCTGTGGACTTCAGCATCGATCATTGTCTTGCAACATTTAGTGGATGGTCAATATTGCCTTCCTCATTTAATGTCTTTCATATTATTTTTTAGCTAAAAAAGGACTATTTGGAAGGCGTTGGAGATACACTTGATCTGGTCGTCATTGGAGCATACCATGGAACAGGAAAGAGAACAGGAAAATATGGAGGATTTCTTTTGGCATGTTATGATGATGAAAATGAAGAATTTCAGTCCATTTGTAAGGTCAGTTCTCCCACCATACAACAAAGCGTTTTTGTTGTACCGCGGATACCCTGCTTCTGTTCATTTGCGTAATTTTGCCTCATCCAGATTTTTCTTTTGTGGAGACCGGTATATTTTCAGCTTTTCTTGAGTGCAAGAATCTGCAAGAAACTCCTGAAGGGAAATTGAAGGTTCGCTTGTTACTGGCATAAATTTCGGGCAAAGAGTGAAACAGGTCGTGTGCAGTAAGGGAAAATCGGGGAGCATTTGATGTTTTTAGGAAATGTAAGGAAAATCAATCAGGGAATTTTTTTACATGCTGGGAAAAAAGCCATGTTTCCAGACAAAATCAGAGGATTTTTTGAGTCACCTGAATATTTTATCGTGTCCTCATGTCAACTGCTGGTTCAAAAGCATCTACTAGTGTTCTCTCAATATCGTTTGATACCGATAATCAGGGACAAAATTGAAGGGGTTGTGGGTGAAATGCACCCCAAATTTGAAAAAGTTATATTCCGCAGGACAAACAGTAACACAGTATATTTTTGCATGGCAGCTTACAGAGCCGAGCTCTGGCAATTGAGTGTATTCCCAGGTCAGGGGTCGTCAACCTGCGGCTATTTGAACCTTGTCTTGCGGCTCCTTATAAAGGTAGTGGAACAGAGTGGGAAAAGCAGATGAGAAAATCTTTAACCGCTTATCGGAATAATCAGAATGCCTTACTTTTTACCGAGTGTGAATATTCTTAAATTTTTCTGATTCCGAGCCTGGAATTGCTAATGCATTATCCTTAAGTACCAAAGGTGTGACTTCACCTAAGAATTTCAGGTAGTTATTCCAATCTTTGTTGATGTTTTTCTACATCATAATGCTAAGCAAGAGTTATAACTAAGAGACAAAATAATTCTTATCTCTTATTGAGTCTTGAGCCTCGCATTATTCTTAAAGTATTCTTACATTTCAGCGATTTTGAACCTCATTATTCTTATAAACTTTATTCTTATAAAAAAGAGTTTATACAAAACGAAGTATAGTTTGAATCCAACATTTATGAGGGACGTTTTTACGGAGAGAAGTAATCAGTACAACATGAGAAATGAAAATAATTTGCAACTGCCAGTAGCAAAAATAGCAACATATGGACCTGAAAATATTGAATAGAGACTGTCTTTTGTGATCCACATTACCAACAGAAATTAAAGATTCCAGGTCTCTATCTGAATTCAAACAGAAGATAAAAAATGGGATAGAAATCTTTGCGTCTGTAGATTATGTAAAATTTCTGTTAAAAATTTAGGGTTTTTTAGTTGTCGTTTAATATTTTATCTTTTGAACATTGTAATTAGGTGTTTGTTGGCGTTTATATTTATTACATACAATAATACACCTCATATAATGGTAGTTTACCATTGGCTAGTTTGTACTATACCTGACAAATAACCAAAATAGTAATGATGATAGACATGCAACATAACTCAAAGGTGAAATAATGAGAAAAGGAATTAAATGTTCAGAAGTTCTGGGTTGTTCCATGGTTTATTTCTTTGGCAAAAGATGAAGTATGAGGTCCTACTAGCAAAGTTGATGGTCTTCATAATAATTCTTTTCTGAACCAGTTTGTCAAAGCTTAGATCCTGAAGCAACGATAGAAAGGAATCACATGAAGAGCCCATAACACCAAGAGCACCCATGGAGAGATTAATAAAAGTAACTTTGTTATAGGTAGAGGACAGGTCCTTGATAAGTCTGTTGTACTTATTGGCTTTCCTTGTACTATTAACCTGCATATTAGTCTCGAAGCCTAGTGTAAGTTTTAGAATGTAGAGTACGCTATTCCCCATAAGTTAAAGAAGGTCAGGACAAAGGGAGTGGCCGCTAATCAAACATGGAGAAGTAAAAGAAGGGAAATCAGCATAGACTTTGCATGGGCTAAAAGATGGAAATGTATTTGCAAGTTAGAGAAGGACAGAGTTATGGTGCCAAGTGTATCTCCCCTCCTCGAGGTAGCATTTACAACTAGATATCACGTGTTGTAAAGTTTCTGATTGAAGGCAGAATGAACATGCTGACGATTGAGAAATGGACCATTTGCAAAGATTTTTTCGAGTTGGAAGAGTGTTGTTGAGATATTTTATAGAGAAGTTGAAAATATTTCTCGGCATATTTTATTGAACAGTTGATCAAATGCTTGATGCAATTTTTTTTTCAAACTTCATTTTCATCCTCATATAACTAAAATACAATTATACGTCTCTAAAACTAGGCAACGTACAACTGGCGGTCAGGTTAACTACTTAACTAAACAAAATGAAAAAAATTACTGTGACATCAATGGACTAGAATGTAAAATAAAATGAAATTTAAAAAAATCAATAGTATTTCTCATAAGTTTAGTAAATCAAGGTTTGTCCACATTTTACTTCGGCAGCAGAAAATAAAGTATGTACTTCTTCTAGTTATGTTGATAAAATGTGTTTTTGCACTTTGTCGTTAAAACCTAGAGATTTAAGAAGATTTATAAAAGATTCAGAAGAAGACTCAATAGTGCCAAGGGCTCCCATAGAGAGATTTACAAATTTGATTTGTTTATAGTTCGGAAGTAGAGTTTGTTGTAGAGAATAATATTTTGAAGCCTTACCCTCACTATTGATTTGTATGTTGGTTTCAAAACCAGTAGTGAGCTGAAGAATATACAGGACCTTTTCCTTAGAAATTATGAGAAGATCGGGTCAGAAAGCACTACCTGTGATAGAAGAAGGGGATATAAAAGCAGGAATATCTGCGAAAATTGAGCAATCTGTAAGTGTGGAAAATGTCTTAGCCATGGAATTTAGGACAGAATCATGTCTCCAGGTGATACCATGTTCTAGATACAGCTTACAGCTATAAATAATGTGTTGCAAAGTTTCAGATTGCAGGCAAAAGGAACATGCTGATGATTGAGAGATGGACCACTTTGAGAGGTTTTTTTGAGTTGCCAATGTATTTGTTAAGTATTTCAGAGAAAAGTTGAAAATATTCTTGGTTAGTTCTTGTTGAACGTTTGACCAAATGCTGGTGGTAACCTTTGAAGCGTATTTAAAAACCGATGAAATAACTAGTCCTTGTGATGTTAATACACTCGTTATACGATGATGGTGGTGAGTTTGAATAGATTTGAGAACTTTTTTTGCATTTCTGTACTGATCATATTGAATGTTGGTAAAGGTGTTAGAATCCTGCCACAAAGCTTTTATATCAGACTTAGGAGAGGATTTTAAAGCATTCCGAATTATTGTTTGACACTGTATAAACTTGGTAGATGGAAGAATAAGACTTAGGCCATAGTTTGATTTGCTGATGATGAGATTACTTAAGGTGACGCTTGTTGGCAATTCAAACCACCGACGCACATAATCCGCAACTTTGTTATCTAGGTTTTCAATTACCCATATTTTGCTAAGATCAGCGATAGTGAGGTGCCAAGAAATTTTAGAGAGAACATAGCGATGGTATAGCAACAGTTTATTTATAGGATGGCAAGGGATTTTATCAGTTGCACATAATAAGTCATTCATAGTTTCCAATAAAATAGATCTGTGCTCTACGTTATCCATAGAGAAGGAGAAGTATCTGCCGAGATATTTAAAAGAACTGCCAATGCTGACAGTGGGAACGAGATCATGATTAATGATAAGTTTAGGCAAAAACTGCATAGATGAGGTTGAAGACTTTTTGATTCGAAATGAGAAGCATTTATCAACCCTGATGGTCATATCAGCCCAATTACACCATCTAGAAAAATGTTTCAGTAAAAGCTGATTCTCATTCTCCAGACTCGTAATAATAGCTGCATCGTCGGCAAATGAAACCAGTGCAATGGACTTAAAGAGGCTGTAGAAAAGCCAAATTGTGCAAACTTAGGATCGGAGATATATCTGATAAAGGTATTAAAGCATAGACTGAAGATTAATGGCCTGAGGTAGTCACCCTGTAAAACACCCCTTCCCACCTTTATAAATTGAGTTTTGAACGACTTGGTAATGATAGATGTATGAAAATTAGAATAGAGATTGCCAATGATTGTTTGGATATGCAAAGGGGTATCATGGTATTTTAGTACTTCCGGAATAAGATTATGATTTACTTCACCGAATGTATTCTTGAGATCTAGCAAGGTAATAACAAGAGATCTTTGTTTCACTCGTGCTCTGTTGATTACTTGCTCCATTTGATCAGTGTGTTCAAACGTGCCTGATAGTTTAGGGAGAAAGCCCTTCTGGATTTTGTGCTCTAGATAATTGTTAGAGCTCAAGTATGAAAACATAGAGTCACGAACACAGGAGGTAAAGATCTTCAGTGAAACACTCTCAAGAGTTACTGGCCTAAAGTTGGAGGAATCTGAAGTATCACCTTTCTTATGAACGAGGACTGTGCATGCCCTTTTCTACCTTTTCCAATTCATAGGAATTTCACCAGAATTCCAAGGCAACGAGAATAGTTCAGTTGAGTATGTTCTAAGATAACGGCAGCGCTTGAAAGGAAGAACAGAAAGTTTATCGAGAGGAAAGGTGGATCCAGATGCTTTCATTCTACGAAAGATTTTGGTGATTTGTTGGTAAGAAGGAGAGGAAAGATTGTATGGTATTGCAAGCTGAGGAAGGGAAGGAATCCAGCTTGGGATTTTGAACGACTTGGATGGTTGTTTGGCACGGAAGAAAGCCTCTGAAGAAAGCAGTACAAATTGGTATATTAAAAGAAGGAAAAGTTGAGGCACCGCTGTTTAGATTGGTTTTCACATACCCCCAGAAATTGTTTTGAATTCTGATATTATGTGCAAATTCAGATGAATCTCAGCGGAAGTGCGTATCCTATTACGTAATTTTTAATTTGCTTTTAACGACTTTTTTGGCAAGTCTTTCTACATATTGATGAATTCATCGCTAATAGAATCTTCCGAGTAACCAAAATTGTCATAGAAATAGTTGTAGATAGTTGAGTTCATAAGGTCTATCGAATGATCGATACTTGACGAGTGTAATTCAGACATCGGTAGTGATACCATGAAAAAAAATTTGCAGCGTTCCATTGATAATCAGATTTTGGTAATTTGACTCCAGGCTTGACATCAGGGATAGAGTTAGTTATGCTGCTATCCAAATCTTCGTTATAATTGTCGTTGTTGTACCAACCATTATAGTAATAATTTTTTTTCAAGCTTCATTGTATTGAATAACATATTATTTACTGGAAATGTAAACCTCTCTCTTATAAGGTAGTCTACAAATGGCTAGTTTGGTACAAAATGTCATTAAATGTCATACTCACTGTGGACTGAGGATTCAGATGAGGGGTTAGAAAGAGAGTAGGTCAGGTGAGGTCCATGGCTTATTGCGGCAGCAGAATAATAATAATTTTTCAAACTTCAATTTCATTCTCATATAAATAAAATACAATTATACGTCTCTCTTAAACTAGACAAAATGAAAAGATAAAAATAAAAAAATTATGTAAACAATTTTTGATAAAAATAACAACTAAATACATTGGTAAGCCCAACTATTACAGGTAGTTTACTATTTAAAATCGGAAGTAGATTTATCGAATAATCCAAGTGCACTCATTGAAAAATTGATGAAGTTGACCTGTTTGCAATTTTCTATCAGCTGACTTACAAGTTCAAGATAGTTGATTTTTTTCGCTTTGCATTTTTAGCCAAAATAGATTCAAAACCTACTGTTAACTCAATTATGTAAAGGCACTTGTTTTGAAAATGCTAGACGAGGTCAGGGCGAAGAGAATCGCCTGTTATAACAGAAGGAGAACCAAAACATGGAATATCTAAATAGAGACTAGAATTTGGAATAGACTGAAATGTTTTAGCTATGAAATGAAGAATGGAATCATGTGGCCATGTAAACCGACCCTGTGTGAGATAAGTTTGACTGCCAGCTATAATATGTAAGAGTGATTCTTACTGAAAACAGAAGGAACAATCGGATGTCAGTGATAATCCCCATTTGTGCAGATTGGAACGAGTTGGCAGCCATTTACGGATGCAATGAGAGACAGTATTATCCAGATATTGAATTATCCACGTCTTAGAAAGGTCACAAACTGTAAGTTGCCAAGAGATTCTAAATAATAAATAGCAGTTATACAGAAGTAACTTGTTTTTAGGATGCAAAGGGCTAGAATCAATGGTATTCAGTGTATATGAAACCAAGTGGGATAATTCTGTTTTATGCAATTGATTAGACATATAAGAGTCAAAAGGACGCCCAAAGTAACGGAAAGAATTGTCATGTTTAACACAAGGTACAATCTCTTTATTGATGAAAAGCTTTGGTTTGATCTGAGCAGATTTTGAAGAAACCTTTTTGATACCAAAAGTACAACACTTATCCACACGAATAATCATGCCAGCCCATTGACACCAGATAGTGAAGCGAATTAAAAGCATTTGATTTTCTTGCTCTTGTCCGCTTATTACTGCAGTATCGTCTGCAAATTGAAACCAATGAGTAGGAGTGAAAGAAACACCATGAAAGCTCTCAAGCAGAATCCGAGTTGGCAGAATTTCTCAGATCTAATATGCTTAATAAAAGTATTAAAACACAAGTTGAACAAGAGGGGACTGAGACAGTCACCCTGTAGTACACCGCGCTCAGTAGTAATATATGGAGTAGTGAAATCAGATGTAATTATTGAAGTTTGGAAACCCCTATATAGAGTTTTATCCAATATCATCATATGAGGAGGGATATGATGGTATTTTAGAACTTCGCTTATAAGATTATGGTGAACTTCTCCAGAAGCATTCTTGAGATCTAACAAAGTGATAATTAGTGATCATTGTTTGAGACGGCCATTATTGATTATGTTGGCAGCTCCCCTAGAGATGGTGTCTCAATAAAACTACTGCTGGTTGTGGCACCTCATCACCACTACTCTCATATGAGTGTAATAGAATCAAAATATTTACCAAATAACGGCGTAAATGGGACCAGATCACAATGTGAAGGCCCCTCTCCCAGCAGGTGTGCCATGGAAGAGCAGCGTTGGCCGGTCGTCATCCTGCTACTGCTCCAAGGATCCAAAGAAGAAAATAGTGTCATATGGAGTGCTAGTACAAGAGTGTCATATGGAGTGTCATAAGAAAATATGGAATGCTAGTACAAGAGTGAACCAAAACGGAATGGATATCGAAAAAGAATGCATAAGTTTTGGGTAGAAAAGGGAATGTTTCCTGTAACTGAGCAGAGACTAATGGACCAGAAAAACAATATTTTAAAGAAAAACTGGCTGACTGATCTTGAACTGGAAGAGATTAGAAGAAACGTAGGTGAATTAGAACAGGGAAACATACTTGAAGAAGTTGAAGTTGAGGCAAGCGAAACTGGTAACACAGAATCGCCAGATAGATCTAATGATAATGGGGGAAATCGATGAAAATGATGAGAGCAATGTAAATGTAAATGAAGAAGAAAAGATATTGATTGTGAGGCCGAAAGGCATCTTATCCTACAATGAAAGAAAGAGATAGCCATCTTTGAGAGGAGTAGACAAGGGAAGATTACAATCTGTAGTTCAAAAGGTTGACACTGTGCTTGGTAAAATGAAGACAAATAATATCACTGATGCAAATAACTTGATATATGCAGGTGCGGTGTTAGCTCAAGAGTTGCTTGGATTAAGGAAAACCTACCAGACTGCCAAAAGATTACCATGGTGGAACAGAAGACTAGAAGAACGAGTGAAGGAATTTTGCAAAGATCTTAGACATAGAACCTACCTTCAGAAAGAGTATAAAATAGCACAGAAGGGAATTACTACTGTAAAGGAAGAAATATCACAAAGAAAAAAGCAATAACAGTAAAAATAAAGCGATACAACGATGTGATAAACCAATATCAATAGAATAGAACATTCCGGAAGAATCAAAGAAAATTTTATCAAGACTTAAATAGGGGTAGAACGTGTGAGCAGAATGTAGTACTAGACATAGAAGAAACGAAAAAATTTTGGGAAGGAATTTAGGGAGTAGAGAAAATGCACAATGAGTCAGCTGAATAGCTTGAGCAGTTTAAAAATGAAATGAAGAGGCAGAGACGACAAAATACATCATGTACTCAAAAATACCCAACTGGAAAGCACCAGGGCCGGATGGGGTACAGGGATATTGGGTAAAAAATTTCAGAAGCATGCATAGACCAGAAAATACCTAGAAAAGTGCCTAGAAGAAGGTACACCTAGCTGGATGACTAAAGGCAGGAGAAATTTAATCCACAAAGACAAGAAACAAGGAAACGCTGCCAGCAACTAAAGGCTAATAACCTGCCTGCCAATACTATGGAAATTGCTGACAGGGGTAATTGCCAATGAATCTTACGAATACCTAGAGTCAAATTCAATGTTGCCTGAAGAGTAGAAGGGCTTTAGGAGAAAAACAAGAGGCACACATGATTTGCTATATATTGATAGAATGATACTAAAGGAGGTTAAACAAAGGAAGAAAGGGCTTGCAATGGGGTGGATAGATTATCGCAAAGCTTATGACATGATCGCACATTCATGGGTTTTAGAAAGCCTGAAGGAATTAGGAGTGCATAAACAGATTAGTGAGTTCCTCCAAGAAAGTGTGAAAGGATGGCGAGTGGAATTAACATGTGGTGAGCAAGTTCTTTGAGAAGTAAAGATCAATAGAGGAATCTTCCAAGGAGATACATTATCACCTTTATTATTTGTGATTGCATTGATTCCCTTGACCCATATTTTGAGAAAGTCAAAGGTGGGATATGAATTTTCTAAGGTTAAGGAGAAAGTTAACCATCTTCCATTTATGGATGACTTAAAGTTGTATGCGAAGAATGAAAAATCACTAGACTCTTTAATTCAAACAGTTAGGATATTTAGCAAGGACATTGGAGTGGAATTTGGAATTGGCAATGCTATCTTTGAAACGAGGAAATATTGTTACATCAGAAGTAATTACATTAACAGACAAGTCTTAAATTATGTCAATGAAGAATGGGGAAAGCTACAAATATTTAGGAATTCTTCAAGGAGATCACATAAAGCACAAAGAAATAAAAGATGAGGTTGGAAGGGAGCATAAGAGAAAGTAAGAAAAATTCTGGAAACAAAGCTAAATGGGGTAATCTTATAGAAGGCATTAACACTTGGGCAATACCTTTGTTGAGATATTCAGCTGCATTTTTAGATTGGACAAAAGCTGAGCTGGAACAATTAGATAGAAAAACAAGAAAACAAATGACAATGCAGAGTGCCTTACATCCCAAAAATAACATCAACAGGTTGTATTTGCCTAGAAAAGATGGTGGAACAGGCATGTCGGGAGTAGAAGATACAGTGCATATCGCAACAGCTTCATTAAGAGGTATGTAAAGCGTAGCACAGAAAGACTGCTAAGCTCGCTTGTAACCTTAGAAGATCATGAAATTAATGAGCCAGATCTGAAATAACAAAAAAGGATGGAAAGGAAAGACAGCTGGAAAGAAAGCACTACACTGACAATTTTTAAGACAGACTGGTGAAGTTGCTGGGGATACCAGTTGGCTATGGCTAACGCAGGGAAGCTTAAAGAGGGAAACAGAGTCCTTAATACTTGCAGCACAGGAGCAAGCAATCAGTACAAATGCAATCAAAGCATACATTGATAAAAGCCAAGAGCAAAGTAAATGTAGGATGTGTGGAGAAAGGAATGAGACAGTGAACTATTTAGTTAGTGAGTGTAGTAAGCTGGCACAAAGAGAGTACAAAAGAAGGCATGATTGAGTTGGTAGGAGAGTACACTGGGAGGTTTGTAGGATTTATGGCACCGAGGTAAAAGGTAAATGGTAGGAACATGATGCTGCTCCAGATAGTCATTAACAAGAAAGAAAACACGGCTCAGGTAATAGACTTTGCTATCCCACATGACAGAAGGTGGACAGTAAAGAAAGTGAGAAGATTGAGAAATACCAAGATCTAGTAAGAGAACTGAAAAAGTTGTGCGACAAGAAGATAGTGGTAATTCCGGGATTAACAGGAGCGCTAGGAACAACCACAAAGACGCTACCAAAAAGACTGAAGGACATTGGCATCAAGACTAACATAGTTGAAATGCAGAAAACTGTTATCTTGAAAACTGCAAGGATCCTTAGAAAAGTTCTTGAGGTTTGACCAGTCTTCTTGATGTCAAGCCTATAGTAACTTATCCAGTGATGAGAACAATGTACTATATCTTTTATAATAATAATTTTTATTATCCTTATCTTGCGGCTTGGCAGTTTTAGATGACGCTAAGGATTCGCAGCGACCAGGAATCCTGATTTTGACGTACGCCAGCACATATCTGTTTGCAACATACTCTGCCAGCAAGATTCCAATACTTCGCGTTTTGGCGTCAATAGTCCAGTACAAAAATAATTAGTAGATGACAACAGGGATGTGCGGATGGGGGTTTATGGCATCGTTCGCCCCTCCATATTTTCAAATTGCAAGAAAGTTGAAGTCAGCCATGCTGCAAGAGAGTTGGCCACAGTATTTTCTGTGACCTTGTTTTTTTTCTTAGTTACATTAGTTGTGCAATTGGTCAGGACGCCTCTCCCCCAACAGAAGGTGTCTCGGCACACCACTGAATCACAACCCCATTGGAAAGTTGTGCACTGTTGCCTCAGTCTCAAATATGCAGTGGACGATTTCTATATTATGTAATATGTAAAGTCGCCGAATATGCACTTCAAGTGGGCACTTGGATTTTTGCCATTTGACAACTCTTCATTGCATTGTCTACAAAGTACGGAAGAATCGTAAATTGAGTGGCAGGCAGTCGATTGAGATTTTGAAACATCACTTTACAAAGGGGCGTTTTCTGGTGTTGAGGAGAATGTTGTTCTAAAGTTTTTGATTCCACAGACCCCTTTTTCCAGACTTCATATCCCCTCATATTCCATTCATATTCCAGATTCCCCTCATTATACTTAAGGGCAAACATGTTTGAGCAGATTTGAGTCATTTACTTAGATTTGTGGCCTACAAACGTTTCCCATTCTAATGGTTGGCGTGGCAACATGAATAGCATATACAATATACTATATCTTGGTAGTTCGCTTTTTCCAGCTGTTGGTCAAAAATTTGACTCCTAGCAATTGCGTCTCTAAGTATTTTCTTTTCAGCGTAAAACGGATTGAGATGGCTCTTAGATTGCTAAAGTTTGGTAACCCCCGTCCTTGGCACATTAACTTTCCTGCGTTGTTTCCCTCTTTCTACTACAGCCAACGAAGGAAGTCATTCCCTTACGGATGGGAACTGACTGTTTCTGGTCGATATCCGAGCGTCCTATGATATATACACGTGTAGAGTTTGCATCTGCAGTAAATGGAAATGAGCCTTCAGGGCACTGTTTGCACCACATATTACGAGGCTTAAAGTAGAAAAGAGTTTTTCGAAGTTCTAGAGAGCTTGGCTTTAAATGTTGTGTCCGATAGTTATTATCGTTGCAGTGGCTTTCTTGCAAATATTATATTTTCATCAATTCACCGTGTACACTCCTTTTTTATAAGGAACCAATGTATAAGGGACCTACATGTAGACGGCCAAAATATTTAAGGAACTTATACTACTAACGGAAAAAGCTAAGCAATTCTTCAATTTTAAAACTTTTCGTAACTGCAAATAATCATGAATTGGGAAACCATTTCCACTCATTTACAGCCAAATTTCGCATACATGCATTTATAACTTCTTTCGTTCCTTATTTGAGCCTTTATTCTTAAGTTCTAGCGAAAACTTAAAGGCAAAATTCCGAATTTTGATGTTTACTTATGTCCGTACCACGTTATGGCGCTAAATTTGAAGTGAGAATTAAGGAACTATTAAGGAACTTGTAGCACTAGTATTTGATAAAAAGAGGTCCAAAAATAAGGAACTTTTAGAACTAGGCCTTGAGCTAAGTTCTTTCTAAAAATGGCATGTAATTATGTTAAATGATTAGTTTTCTGTTAATTAAGTACCATACGATATTTGCCTTGAGCTACCTAAAGCAAGAAAATTGCTAATTTTCTAAAATTAACAGTTTTTACTTTATTTTTGCTTAATAATAATACAGAGAGTACTTTATTTTTGCTTAATAATGATACAGAGAGTACTTTATTTTTGCTTAATAATAATACAGAGAGTACTTTATTTTTGCTTAATAATGATACAGAGAGTACTTTATTTTTGCTTAATAATGATACAGAGAGTACTTTATTTTTGCTTAATAATAATACAGAGAGTACTTTATTTTTGCTTAATAATGATACAGAGAGTACTTTATTTTTGCTTAATAATAATACAGAGAGTACTTTATTTTTGCTTAATAATAATACAGAGAGTACTTTATTTTTGCTTAATAATGATACAGAGAGTACTTTATTTTTGCTTAATAATAATACAGAGAGTACTTTATTTTTGCTTAATAATTATACAGAGAGTACTTTATTTTTGCTTAATAATAATACAGAGAGCAGTGGCTGATTTTCAAGGGACCTCTCATTTACAAGAAAGTAAATTAGAAAATAAATTATTGAAAAGGTATATTTGCAGTTTTTAAAAGTCACTTAGCAAATATGGAATAAGAAGCAAGAAAATTTAAACAATACACTAGTTAAATGTTAAATAAAGAGTTAACAGGACTTGTGGAGGATTTATGCTGTTCTTGCCTTGGTATGCTATTCCAAACTTTAGCACCCCTATACGAGAAGAGTTTCTTTCGATTTGATCTTTTGTTCTTTGGTATCTGTCACCTGTACAGCAGAGTTTGTCATAGGATTTTGGGATGAGGAATGTGAGTTTCTTGTAAAAAGGTCTGTCAAATATTGAGATGCCAAATTGTTGATGTATTTGGACATAATAGCTTTGATTCCCAACCTACTCCGAATTAGGGGGCCCGCATACACAGGAACTAAACGGAACGGTTTTAAGTGGAATTGTTCCGAGCCAAAAGAGCATAGATAGCGGTTCCAAATGGAACGCTTCCGACGGATCTCGTGTAAACGCAAGGCCTGTTTAATGTGGCTCTTTGCGGCATCACAGTAAAGACTGTGGTCTTTAGCTTCTCACTGATTGGCCACCGACTGGAATGAACTTTTGAGAAGTTCACCCACTACAGAGTAACATTTACTAGGCATACTGGTGAGAAAGTTGAAAGAGAACAGTAACTACCATATGCTTCAGGATTAGTCACTCTTTCAGCATGTCAACCTAAATGAGTACGTGCAATGAATTGCTGATATAGCTGTCTGTCCTCAATATCGGTTGTAGTGGATAGCTATCTTTTTCCAGCGTTTTCTTAGGGATCATTCAAAAAGTATGCAACGGAAAAAATTGCAATTTAACCCCCCCTCCACGCTCTATATAGCGGCTTGTCGCATTCGAAGTAATAACCCCACCACCTTTTTGGTATATAACATACTGGCATGGGGCCCCCCAACACCAGCCTCAATCTATGTGCAAAATATAGTTTGATGAAGTATAGCAAAAGATAGCATAAGAACGAAAACGAAAGCATAACTGAAAATCACAATGAATCATGGGTATTATCATGTCATCCTCTTGTCAAAAATTCCCCCTCAGTAGCCCTTCTGTTAATCATTTTACCACTCATCGGGGTGATGCATACTAGTTTGGGTTCGGTATCGGATTGGAGGCAGAGAAACCTAATTTTGCTGCGTTGCAATTTTAGAATAGCTTCGCTTGCACATCGTAGATAATTTTATATGCCATTGCAATCGTATTTGTTTGGTAAAAATATGCTTTCATTTCGCAGATGGGAACTGGGTTCAGTGATGAAGATCTTGCAAAACATTACCAATTCTTTCAAGATCACGTAATCGAGAAACCCCGCTCTTATTACAGATTCGGTGAGTCTGTAAAACCGGATCTCTGGTTCGACCCTGTTCAGGTAATTTCTGGTTGATTTTTTGACCATGCAATGAGTCAGCTTTGTTTATTTCAGTTTCATTGGTATTTTCTTCTATTTTCATTGATCCACTTGTTGTTATGGTTGTCTATCTGTATCTTTGTGACCAGTTATCAGGGAAATCATCAAGGAATCAAGGATTAGGGAAGTCAAGGAATTTACTGAGAGTTTGGAAAAGTCATGGAATTTTCTAAATTGTTCTTATTAGAAAGTGCTATGTTGCACTACCTGCATGCGTAAGGTTTGTGTTTAGGAGCACTGGAAATTTAACGGCATTTTGCTTTGATGATGATGATCATCATCATCATCATCATCATCATCATCATCATCATCATCATCATCATCATCATCATCATCATATAAATTTTTGGGCACGATGCCCTATCAGCAATTTAATTTAAGTTAAACTGAATGAAACATAAATTACGCAGAGCAAATTGTTTATGAATCTAGCAGGCTGCTTTTCCTAAATGTCATGCCCCATTGCCACTATATAAATGGCTACGTTACAGCCTTCAGCGCCCTGAAAGACTGTACGCCGCAGTCCTCAAGTTAGTCTAAAACAACACAAATTCAAGAGCAGTCGGGCAATACCCCCAAAGCACCGCCTTGCCAGAAGTTCCAAGGTGCACCCACCCATGCCAGCTGTTTTAGTTATTCAACTTCCTTTTTGAAGAAATTTAGAGAGGGCAAGTCTCTGTTCTGTTGAGAGACCTCATTTCTTGCCTAAGCTCTTGTGGTCTATTGGAAGCTGTTCTTGGTAAATTTTAATGAAAGATTGGGCACATGCAGATTCTGGCTGCTCCTTGTTGAGTACTTGATATTTGGGATATCACCGTAATTTGATTCTGCAAATAGCAAGCCTTTCGTATTTTACCAGTTCCCTAGCAGTTAACGAGTTATGGACCCACCCAATCTTGTGCTTTGCTTTTTCGATCGATGTTTTGGCACTAGACTGTAGTTTCTGGAGAATATTTAGTTTGGTATTGGAGATATATCCCCGTGTTGTGTTACCATACCTTGGATGGCTCTCGATCAGTGATTGGTTAATTGCAACTACCTTTAACTGGTTTTAACTTTTTATACTGATCTTTCCATCTAGGTAAATGTAAGGGGTTGTCCCTTGAAGATAGCTTTAAAAATCATTAACGTATGCTATAGAAAGAAAGAGCCCCAAATAGGATCGCTGAGGAATCTATTCTGCTTGAGGTTCACGTTTGGCCATCAGCACACAGTAGATTTGATCTCTATTTGACTGATATCATGTAAACCATGGGTTTTCCCAGTGATATCAAGTACTGTTAAACTTCGAAAGTTGTGCAGTGCTGTGCTGTGTTGATGGCCAAAGGTACTCTGCAGTAAATATATATAAATTCGAACAACCTTGAGCAATATTGATCATAGTTTCAACTGGACATTCACAGCATATTAGCTACTAGCAGTGTTTGTTTCATGATCTTTGACAGCAGTATTTTGTGCGTTTGCTCTTTCCCATGGTATCAACATACTTGTTTCTGTAATACTTTCCTTTTTCAACTCTCTTCTCATTTAGGTTTGGGAAGTGCGTGCTGCAGATCTTTCAATTTCCCCAACACACAAAGCTGCAATAGCAATTGTAAATGTATTTTGTGTTGTAGCTTAAAATATATTGTAATGATTGAGTGTTTATCACAATTAATGTTTGTCATGAATTTGATGTGTGAAAAATTGGGAATTATTTGAGCTTCGCATCTCGATTTTTTATCACAACCTTTCATATTTTTACTTTCTTATTTTCTAATTATTCAATGAGAAGTTCAGAGAGATGTTATCGTTGGCCTTCTTTTTTTATATAAATTAAGCGATAAGAGTCTTTAATTCTTGTTTTAAGTTTTTATTCCTTTTGGAATATTTGATATTCTCTTGACTTTCTCAATCCCAAAAATAGTGAGATGAATTTCATTCGCAAACTCTTAGCCGAAGAATGGCTGCTATACTCTCAGCTTCATTTTAATTCATTTTTTCCTTCCCCTTTTCACATTCAGATTGATCCTGAGAAGGGTATCTCTCTTCGTTTTCCGCGATTTTTGCGTATTCGCGACGACAAGAAGCCGGAAGAATCAACAAATGCGCAACAGGTGAGTGGGAAATTTTTCTAATGTTAAGAGCTGTGGATGATTGTTTTGAGCATTTATACATCAAATTAATTTCTCTGTAACAGCACGTGACACTTTGTTTAATAGGAAACCGGTTTATAAGAAACAAGTTCTAGGCTGGTCAAAAAATTAAGAAACTCTTATACAGAGGTGGCCAATAAGTGAGAGGGTAAGAGCCGCATTTCCTTCTGTGATACCACAAAGAGCCACATCAAACTAATGAGGACGCACGAGAACGACCCCCATACTTTCCTCTCACACGAACATATCTCATAGATCCCTTGCCGAGTGTTTATGTAAACAGCGTGCGCGCGCATATCGATGGGCAAAAAAACATTCGAAGGATAACATTTTGGAACACTTGCCCTTCCTAAAAGAGCTTATGAAATATTTGCCGAAATACAAGTTTGCTCCAATCATTAGCCCTTTATTGAATTCGAAATGGCTCAAGGATTATTATCAGATTATTTCAATGCACTTGATGTCAAAGATCGAAAACATTATTTGTCAAAACTTACGCTGAGTAATGGCGAGAGGCTTCCCGATCCTTACACCCTTACAGGCTGGACTGATAACATTAGAGATTTACCAGGTATTACTTGGAGAGATGTCAATGATTATTTAATAAATACACCAAGTGTTTTTACGAAAGACACTTTAAAGGCCTACAAATATTTACAAGTGTTTGATTATTTTGTGTGTGGTCACGTACAAGATTGTTTCTATAATGGAATATCTGAAAAGTCAGAGTTTTGCTTCATCAAATCCGAAGTGAGTTACTTCAATTTAACCTGCATATTAGTCTTGTATGTTGTTTTTAGTATCAACAATACTGTTGGCTTTGAAATCCTACTTCATAAATTATGTATTCAGTTAGACTTCTCTGCAATTTTATGAATCTCTTTTTACCCCTAAAGGTACTGCCAAGTTAAAGACAAGGAATTAAAACAAAGTTATATGGAGTATGGGTCTGTCTAAACAAGCATCATGGCTGGGTTCTCACTGGCAATTGCACCTGTATGGCAGGTTTAGGATCAGCATGCAGTCATGTGGCAGCTGTCCTTTTCAAGCTTGAAGCTGCTGTACACTTTGAGCTAAACAAACCAACAGCTTCTACAAGTATGCTGTGCTCTTGGAAACAGTCAAAAAGAAATGTACAACCCTCACCAGCAGCCTTGATCAATTTTGCAAGGCCAAAAAAAGCTCTTTGCCCACAGAACAAAAAGCTAAAGAATTTAGTCCTTATTACTCTTTTGAGGATCCAAATTTATATCAACATGGTATCTCCAAAGAATCTTTTAAGGAGCTGTATTGCATTAATCCTCGTAGTGCAATTTTCAGTAGTGTGGACACCTCACAACTGACAGGGGAAGAAACAAGGATGAAGAGTTTTGTTGTATTGGAACGAAATGTGTACAATGAAAGTGATACAGACAGTGACACAGAAATGAATACAATGTTATTCCACAGCCCCTTACCAGTCTTTTTGATCCAACAGCCATCAACATGAGCAAAGATGAGTTAACATGCCATTCAAAAAGAATTTATGATAGCTGTGCTAAAAGCTATTCTCAAAAGTCATTTAATAATTTATGTGATCTTACTAAGAGTCAAGCCTTGTCACCAGCATGGATGCTGCACAGAGCAGGTAGAATCACAGCTTTTGTCTGTTCCCAAGTGTTTGATATGAGAATTAGCAAATCACTCATTTCCAAAATAATGCAGTATAATGGGGACTTCACTTCAAAATATACGCAGCATGGCAAAGATATGGAACCAAAGGCCCGTGAACAGTTCATTCTTGAGCAGTCCAAAAAGCACAAATATTAATTTGTGTGAAATGGACTGGTAATAGATGCTGCAATACCTTACTTAGGAGCATCACCAGATGGTATAGTTTCATGTTCTTGTCATGGCAAAGGGGTTCTAGAAATTAAATGCCCTTATAAATATAAGGATAGTTTAAATTGCTGGGAGCATGATAACGAATTTCCAATAGAGAAAGGGACATTGCTTATGAAAAGAAATCATAAGTACTATTACTAGGTGCAACTACAGATAGAGCTTTGTAGAGTTGACTTTGCATACTTTTATGTTTTTTCATCTTCCATTAAGGAGAGTTTATCAAGTGTGGTTCCAAAGGATAAAGAATTTATTGGAATTGTTTTGAAAACTTTGAAAGAAAAGTTTTTTTAGAGCTATATTACCAGAAATTGTTTCTAGGAATTCAGATATCAACAGCACTAATGATCACAAGTTGCACTGCTTATGTAGGCGTCTTGAATTTGGTCCAGTGATAGCTTGTGATAACAAGTCATGCAAAACAGAATGGTATCATTACCCTTGTGTCAACATTACTAGAGCCCCAAAAAGAAAATGGTACTGCAAAGAATGCAAGAACAATTCTAGCTAGATTCATTAATCACATATTTTAACTGACAACACTTTTCCTTAAATTTACTAAAGCACTGCTAACTATCATTGCATTGTCAAACAAATCAACCTGTGATATTGGAATTGTATTTTGCAGAAGTCTGAATTTCTTTAATTGTCCAATCACTCTCTCCACATGAATTCTTACATTTGAGAGCTTTCGTGAGTCATATACATCTTTTGCAGGTAGCTGAGACTTCCCTTTTGTAAACTTTGGGATTTTCAAATAGGCTTCAACCCTGTTTAATTCATCCTCTATTGAAAAGCCTCTATCAGCAAGGATACAATCACCAGGCAAAACTTTTTTAAAGAATCCTGACTCGATTGTTATCTGCTTGTCAGATATTCTGCCACCCCAGCCTACTGACAGAAATGTAACTGCCCCAACTGGGCTGATGCCAATCAAATACTTTAATGTGTTGTTCTCTTTATAGTTAGACCATGTCTGTGCCCTTGCAGTTAAGTTTTCTGGTCTCTCTATAAACACTTCACTGCAATCAATTATGCAGACACAGTCTCTGTAATGCTTTTTGAAAGCCTGTAGCATATTGAGTCTAACTTCTGCTCTACTTGGCCAGACAAGACCTTTCAGTGAGGATGCTATACCTGGTAGCCATTTCCTGTATATCTTTGACACCATAGTTGACTTGATGCCATATCTAAGGGCTATGTCATTGTTGAGCAGGCCAAGTCTTAATTTCATAAAACCAATAAGAATGTGGTCTTCTATAGATAAGTTTGCGGAGCATTTCTTAATATTATGTTTTACAATATCAACTATCCAAAGAAATAATTGCACACTGGTCACACCTGTAAAGAAGTCCATAAGCTCATCTGATTTATTGATATAACTAAAACCAAGTGTTCTGGCTTTAAGTTTCAAGTTTTCTTCTCTTAACTTTAAATTTCTGCATTGCGTTCTCTTACTTCTTTGTCCAGCCTGTCCACTTCATTCCTTAGACCAAGAATTTCTGCTTGCTTGTTATCAAGGTCACACTGAACCCCAAATTCACAAGGAGGGAAAGATTCTTCTCCTAAATTTGGAATGCTTGATTCATTCAGATCATTAAGGTACTCCATAGAATCTTGCATTTCTTCATACACACGCCAGCTTGAAATTGCCTTTTCCCTTTTGCTTCGGAGCTGTTCAAATCTTTTTCTACTCTTTTCATGAACTTTCATTTTTTATGATCTCTGTCCGTTGTATGTTCAAAAATTGTTGGGATCCAGTTTATTTTGTCTGGATCAACAGATCTTTTGCCTACAAACAAGGTATTCAATTTAATAAGATAAACATTGGGGTAAGACATAGGACTAACACTGGAAAAAACCAAACATTTTACTCATCTGAAATACATATATCAAACTATTTATATCAAACACATAAATCAAACTACTTATATAATTGATAAAAGCATGATAACTACCTGTTACAAAATGTTCAGCACAAAGTTTCGCCTTCGAAATTTTGTCTCCTGACCATGTTTTCCAATCTTCTCGACAGATTGCCTTTATCCATGCTTCACGTCTTCTTTCTATCGGGTATTTCCCTTTTGGGATGTTGTAAAACAGCAAATTCTTCTTAGCCCCTACTTTCCTATTGGCACAACCAACTGCACAACAACTTTAAGGCATATTGCCTTTACTAACTCAAATGTGACTGTGTTAGCTGCTCCTACCACTACAAGACAAGTATGCTTTTTGCCCATCTACATGCGCGCGCATGACTTTCGCGCGTACGAAAAGTAAACAATGGGAAGAGGTCTATTGAACTCAGGAGAAGTAAACATATATAAGAAACACACTTCAATATGAATGTAAGAGTCGCATGAAACCTGGGAAAGAGCCGCATGCGGCTCACGAGCCAGGGGTTGGCCACCCATGCTCTATTACTATGTGCAAGAAAGCTTGAGAAACTGAACAATTTCCATTTGTACAAAAAGAGTGCATTGATATGCGTCTACTCGTTAATTTGTATGATTTTTGTTTGAGAAAGATTCTAACTTGTGATTTTGAACTGCTTAGAAATTTTTTCTGAGCATTTTAAGTTATCAAGAATTTCGGTTCCGAAGATAAGAATCTAATTAAGCAACTTTTAGTACTAAAATTCGAACATTTTCATGTCAAATAAGGAATTTTTATTACTAGGTGCCGATCGAAGTTTCTTATAGAAAAACATGTAATGCGCAGAGGTCAGATGTGCCTTTTAAAAACCATTGTGAGTTTTGTGGACATTTATTGCTCTTGAGAGCTTTGTGGCCAATTTAAATTGCTCACAACATGCTATCTCGCCATGTAGACCCAAGCTTGTTCGGCCCATATTGTTAACTTCAAAATACAGTGTTTATTTATGCACATCTCGCCAGTTTTGTGACCATTTGTGATAGGTTCACTAAATGTTCGCAATATTTTGTATTTAAATCTTATATTTTATATGTTTATTTCATAAAAAATGCATGTTAATGACGTTGTAGTCTTGTCTCCATCAATATGCTCTCCATCAATGGACATCACCACAATAAATATTAAAAATAAGTTACTCATTCTTTTCAGGTAGCTGAAATGTACAGAAATCAAGAAACGATCAAAAATAATACGGAACTAAAACCGTCAGCTGTGGAGGAGGATTTCTATTAAAGAAGTAGCCTAAGTTAGGTATGGTATTTAGTACCTCGTGATTTAGATTAAAATATTTTTATCTTGTGCCAGTTTTAATTGTGTTGTAGAGCAGGGATCTCAGACTTGTGATCCCCAGAGCAATATTTTGCGGCCCCCACCTTGATAGAAATTATAATACTAATGTAGCCTTCATGAAGAGTTGACCCCTGAGAGGCCTCTCAAGCAGCTCCTATCCTCAAGTCGCTCATCAGGATGAGGCTAAGTTACACCAGCCTCATGCATTCCACGATTTGTAGACATCATTCAGCACTTCATGCTAGGAAGGAACTGTTTATGAGGATATTTGAAGATATTTAGTTTTTTTTAATGTAGCCCGACCACACCCAGGAATTGCCCCCAGCAGCCCCCAGTTAAGTTGAATGACATAAAAGGAAGTGTATGAAAACACCAGCAATTTGCGCCTCTTTATTTTCAATGGTTTGCAGACAATTACTTTCAATGAAGTTCGTATCTTTCAATGAAAATTCAGTTCGTCAGTACGTGTTGAATGTTTTTTTCTTATATCTCTTTCTGCCTTAGTCCAGCATCCCATCATATTTGCTTTTTAGGTTGTAAGGTATAGACATTGAGCATTACGCTTTGTTAAAATGCACCGACAATTAAATTATTCAGTTTTGTGATGTCTGGCTTTCTCTCCCGCTATATGTCTCTACATTAGTGCGAGTACTCTCTATCACTGAGCAAAACTGCTATGCAAAACAGAAAGCATACGTACAACTTATCATGACCTATCTTTCATGTATATATCTATGGTACTTTCTATCAGCTGCTCAAGAATTACTAGTAAGTCGTGTAAAGCTGCATTGTCACGTGCAATAAACTAGAGTTCTACAACTAGCAGATACTTTCTATCGCAGGAAAATTACACAACTGACAGCCAAGAATAACCAAGCATCCCCAGAATCACAGTATATCCCCCCAAACAAATCACCAAATTTTATGGCGCTATTTTGAGAAGCGATTTGCCCTCACACATTTAGATCCCAGGGGCAAGAATAAACGGGAGAGCTAGAAGTTCTTAGGCTACGTTTACACTGTTCCGGGTCAATTTTTATCCGAACAAGTTTGAGGAGTACTTGCGTGGTGTTCACACTGCATCAGCACAGTTTTATATCTTTATATGTGCAACAGCGTGCAGGCGTTTAATTTAGTTCAGATGGCAAGTACACTCTACTTCTGTAACGGATCAAAGTTGATCCGATACAAATTTGTATTCCGCCTAAGACCCTTGTCAAGCGAATACAACTGTTCACTTAGCATTGCACAGCATTTTTGCTCTGCATTGCTCAGCGCTGCACAGTTCAAATTGGTCATACTCTTCATCATTCCTCCTCTGTGAAATGCTACATTTGTTTTACCGGGTCCTTATTTATTCACACCTACATGATAGTCTTTATTTGCCGATAGCACAACACATACAATAAGCCCTTTTCACACGATACAAATAACCCGGGTTCAACCTGTTCGCACGACGCAAATAATCAGAGTCCAATCTGAGGAAAAGTCAGATCTAACCCACGTCGAACTTAGATATACTATGCTCAGGACAAAATGTATTATCCTTGGTTGAACCTGGGTTAGAATTAAACTTGGTTGAACCAGAGTTAGAATTGTCCTAGGGTTAACTCTAATGCTGGATTTTCGAAGATAGATACACAGTGACGTCTTTTCATAACTCTAACTTCAATCAATTCACTTCAACTTATTCGGTTATCTCATACATACACTTGGCAACTACATATTGAACCAATATACCAAAAGAGGGCTGCGACATCAATCACAACACTAAATTGAATTTGGGTTAGAATAAACCTAGGTTAAACCTGGGTTGAACTTAGCCTAGGTTGAACGTGGGTTGGAATTAAGCTAGGCTAAACCTGGATTAGAATTAGCCTAGGCTAAACTTGGCTTAGCTTGTCGTGTGATCTGGGCTATAGATGGTTTTTTTCAATTCAAAGACGGAATTTACTTTCCTGAGCTTTCAGTGCAACAATTGATGTTCTTCTTCAAGGACAGATTTTTCACCTCGCAATACGACCTTGGATGTCAAATTGTAGGAAGTAATTTTCTGGTTGGCTTTCTGCTCGAATCTTGAAGCATTTGGTATCTGCCGCTCACAAGCGAGATATGGACGCGGTCAAAGCACATAGATTTCGTAGATACGAAATCGTTTCAATACGTACTCGGGGACAAAAATATTTTAGAAAAAATCAGAGAAAATGTATATATATATTCATCCTATTAGCAGGGCCACCGAGAAAATTCTGAGGCCCCGGAGCAAAAAAGAAAGCTGATCCCCTCTTTGAGCGAAGCGAGCAGAAAATTGTCAAGGTCTAGAAATTCACTTTGGAAAAGTACTGCTGATTTACTTTATGAGGCCCCCCAGATCTTGAAGTATTGGGTAGTGTGAGACCCCTTGGAGATTGAGGTCCTGGGGCAATTTGCCCCCTGCCCCCCCCTCTTGGCGGCTCTGCCCATTAGTAAAGGAAAACTGCACAAATTATACCACAAATCAGGGAACTTTTTCCTACAAAAGCGGTACAAACCTTAACATTGTAGATCTTTGTCTTCCGACAGATTTGACTGCAAAAGATGGAGATTTCCCTTGTGCGCTGGGTTACAGGGCAAGCTACGCGTTTGTAGCAATGTGACTGACACATTTTTAGCCAATCAAGTATTGCCATCCGTTTATGTGGAGGAGCCATGCTATGCGATATGACGATGGAAGAAGTGGTGTGTTCATTGGCTTACCGATGGGGCCGTTGAAAAAGTACGTCATAAAAATTTTGTTAGGTTTTGTCCCATCCCTCCCCCATTTTAGAATGTGTCATAAAACAGGGTTATCACGCCTCCTAAAAATCCTAAGATATCCTTTTAAAAAACTCACTAAAATTTCAGGAATCTTTTGCTGTTCGCCTAAATTTTTTCTAAATTTTTCATACGTTGAACTTATTTTGCTCGATAAATTATGTTGTGAGAGTTTGTCATAATAGGTCAAATCATCAATTTTCTCAAATTCTACCGTGATTTTTAGATGAGGAAGTGTTTTTAGCGGCAGAACCAGATAGTTAAATTTAAATTTACTCTATTTATAGTATGTCATCTTAGTGACGTTTTATTCATTATTTTCCCAAAAAATACCTCAACACTTGCCGAAATTCTCTGGAATCTGCAAAACCTCCTTAAAAATCTGCAAAGAAATCCCCTAAATTCTCCCAAAGATCCTAAACAAACACTAATGAAAAAAGAGTGGGAACCCTGCAAAATAAATGCAAGTGACTCCTACACCTGATTGACGTCACATTCTGAAGTAGACATACATAAGTGGATAGGAGTACTGAGATACTGAACCTAACTAGAGGCAGGGATATAGCAAAATAATCATCTTTGGGGTGGAGAGACCGAAAAATTACTTGATCCAGGCAACTTTTGCTGACAATTTTGCTTTCCAACAGCATCAATACGCAAAAAAACAGATCATGCCCGAACGATACGAGTTGCTCTTGGCAGGCAAGTTTGTGCCTACTTGGAGGAGGGGGCCTGACACGCCCATTTCTTCTCTAATACACTGCGAGGAAGGTGATGATGATCGGTAGATTTAGCATTTTGTTGGTAATTGTGTTTCCTTGACCCTCTTTGGAACTTTGGAAAGGCCCTCCCTAATAGGAGATTTTCTAGGTGAACGTTTGTATTCATTGTGAAGCTTACGCCTGAATTTCATTTAGTGGCTTTTAGCAGTGGTCATTAAGTTTGACAGGTACCGGGGTGGAAGAAAACTTGCAGAGGTATGAAATTTTTTAAAGATTATTTGTGGGGGTTCAAAACCTTTTTTGAAAAATTTTTGGAAGCATGAAACTTAAGCAATTTTTTGAGGATTCTATCTTGAACTGCATAATGATGGTGCTTATTAAGTTCTGCAAATATGAATAAAGCCGTAGCCACAATTTGTAAAGAAAATTTTTCAATTCCCAACGAAATTGTATGTCCTTTGCTGAATATCTCAATGCTGCACATATTTCATTTTTTCAATAGCCCAAACCCAAGTGCACAAAGATAGCCCAAACCCAAGTGCACAAAGATAGCCCAAACCCAAGTGCACAAAGATAGCCCAAACCCAAGTGCACAAAGATAGCCCAAATCCAAGTGCACAAAGATAGCCCAAACCCAAGTGCACAAAGGTAGGCCCAGTCAGCAAATGAAAAACTAACAAGCTAAAACAAGGGGAAAATGTAGAACGAAAACGAGGCACAGTTACTACCATAATCAAAATTTGACGCGAAACATACGCGAGGTAATAATATAGCATCAGCTGATTTATTTTTTGCCAAAGCATTTTGTTTGTTATAGAAATAACGCAACAAAAGATGTATTTGTGTTTACCACGAGTACTACCACAGAATGGTAAATAGGTTACATGTATTGGATAATATAGAAAAGGTGTCAGAGGGTAATGCTATACAACATTGCTCGTTCTTTAACAGGCCAGGAATGTGAAATTGCATTTACGTTGTTTCTATCTTTTGCCCACTTTGTTAGTTATTGAATGTGTAAGTGCAGCACCAAAGCGTTCAGAGCGTTGTAAGGAAGGATACTGCAAACAATAGAATTTCGGAATGTTGCTGAAGACGAAAATAAGGAATATACAGATGTTGCGCAGGCATATGACTTGAAAAAATTTAGTGGTGATTATATTTGTACACTCCTCACATAAGTATTGCACAGGTTTGCAAGTTAAAGTGCTTATGCAGCCAAATTTGACCCAAGCATTTTTTTATATTTTTGACTTCTCATCAGTCGCATAAATGCTTTGAGAAAGTTTTAAACAAAAAATTTATGGAAATAAGTTTGGAAAATTGCAACCAAAAGTTGGCTATTTCAGCAATTTCATCTAGACAAAGAACTACCGCGTTGACGTCACAATTATGAGTCGTCGAAAACATTCACCGTTTAGAAATGGCGACCGCATGGATGGACAAGAAGAAAAGTTCACGTGGAAGATCTTTTGTTGCAAGAGGGCCAAATTGAAAGGTTGTAAAAACTCGTCACTTTTTTCCCAATAACAATAGTCACATTCTCAACATATGCTGTGGATCAAATTCGTTCCTCGACATAGGGCAGGCTGGAAGGGCGCTAATGCAGTGGCGAAGTTAGAGGTCCTGCCTGTCCTGCCCGGCAGGACTAAAATATTTCAAGAAAATCAAAATGTTTAAAAAGTGGCTAAAATTTAGTTTTTAAGCGAAGGTAACAGTTCCCAATGATTAGCTCGTTCTTGCATAGCGAATGCATTCAACACAGCTTTTGTTTTGCCATTTATGAAATCATTTTTAATTGGTTACCAAAGAATAACTTTGTTTTGAATCCAACTCCTGCAATCTGAGATGGCAGAAGCTGGTAGTAGCCGAAACACAAGAGTATTTCAGCACGTCTTTGTGCCTGTACTACCTCACAATAGAAAAAACAATCGTTTTCCTGCCACATTTTACTGGCAGGAACTAGGGCGGTATTGCTGCTGCGATATCATGGAGCTGCGCTGGAATTGAAAATTTTGATTGGCTGAAGGGCTTAACACGTGATGGTCTTAGAAGCTTTCGTGGTGACAGCTCCTGCATACTTTGACATGCAGGACGCTTATAACGGTCAAAATCACGGTTTGAACTTACGTTGTAGCTGTGGAAAGTAGTTCCTCCTCATCAAATTTAACTGGCACTGCTAGTACAGGATAGTAGATTGCTGAGCCCATTTTGGCCAAATATGTAAGTGCCCAATTAAGAGGCAGAAGACTCTTACATGTGCACAAATGTCCATCAATGCATCACACACTACGTGCAAAAAATAATCTGTTAATAGATAATGGTGACAAAATTAGAGCTCTGGGGCTTGCCCCCAGAAAAATTTTGTGTGCCACTGCCCTCCAAAACACCTAAAAACGTCCTTTTTCTGAATAGAATGTACTTGTTTTCATCATTGATTTTCATGCTGAGAAGTAGAAGGAAAAGGCATGCCCTGTCCTCCAACAGGCTCATCATCTTATGTCATCTTAAGGTCAGTTCACAATGGACGTTATACAACGCGTCGCGTCAAGACGCTGACCAAATATGGTTCGTAGGAATTTCTGCTATGCGTACGCATCGCGTTTTTTTTAATGGATGCGTTACGATGCGTCAGAGATGAAAAATCCCATCTCTGATGCGACGTTCAGCTTCAGGACAATAGGCATGGTTTCCAAAGTATGGCAGAAATAATGACAGCTAAATTCATCAACAAAGAACAACTTATCGCATCAGTGAGAAACTACCTTGCCTTTATAACACTAGTAGGAAAGACAAAAAAGTGAAATGCTCCCTTTTCTAACAACAAATGGCCCAATCAAACTTACCACTTCATCAAACGTGGAAGGCAGCATTCCGAGATAATTGAAACGCATCGTGCAATCTTCCAATTCATTTCTTAGAATAAATTGTCATGATGACTTCGCTGTTTTCGTTGTTTCCAAACTTCTAGAACCTAAAATCGTCGCTTTTTCTTTGCTTTTGCAATACAATTAAGGCCATTACCTGAGTTTGTAAAGCAAGATCAAGAAACATGTCTTGTTGGGACGCCATTGTAACTAAAAATATCATGTATACAATTTATCTAATTAGCCATTCGTTTGTACAAAGTTTTGATACGAATTTATTTTACATACCATTGCGCACTTCTTGGATTAAGCGTTAAATTGGTCTTGGTCTTCACCGCCGTCATTTTCCATCCGTAGCCTAGGTTCGTCTGTGTAAGGAGAGAGTAGGGCTCCCAAGTAACCAACCACACTTCACCATAATGCCATTTCGTTCCCAGCCTACGACATTACGTAGTTGTACGAGAGAGAGCGCAGCGCAGGAGCCAACCAGCTTTGCTTCAGTTCTCGAGCTAACCAGACACGCAAGTTTTCGTTTCTTGAGTTTCTCATTTTCATTTGCTCCGTAATCCATTTGCATCGCACTTATTTCAATATAATTGCTTACTGGATTAGAGATAAGTTGTTTTTTCTGTATTTTTTTTAGTGCTTGTCCTTACTTTGTGTTGCCGCAGAGTTATATCATCTGCTCTGGACTTTAATGTCTCTGAGCTCGAACAGCTACAGGATGCAGAGGATGAACCTTCTGCAGTCCCCAAACCAGATTCCACAAATATTTTGTCTTTTATTGCTAATATGCAATTGCAGTTAGAGCAAAGCTCTCGACTGCTAATGTCCATTGTAGCTGACAACAGCACTTCTCTACCTTCAGCCAAAAGGCATAGAATTGATGTCGCTCTCCCTTTGGCATCACTGAATGCCACTTCCCCTGCATCACAGAATGCAAATACTGATGCTGCCCAGACAGCAAATTTTGGTCCTGCCCAGACAGGAACTTCTTCAACAGCATAGACTGTTCCCTAATCATCTACTGACACCTTGGCCACTAGGCCATCTGCAGAAGATGCCGTCAGCCTTTATGGAGGCAAGAATCTGATGCTGCCCTACAGGAGGTAGAGCATGAGGCTATCTTAGATGACATTGATAATGCTTTGATGCCACAGAATCAACATGGTCCACCTATTTTGCTTAATTAGCCAAAATAATTAATGGCAAGTTCACTACTACATTCAACCTGGCAGTAAGCAAGGAAATTTTGGAGAAATATCCACCCCTCAAGCAATTGTGATTCCCTGCAAACCCCAAATGTTAATCCAGAAATTTGGAATAGGCTTGGGGCACATGTCAGAAAGCATGACATGAAATTTTCTGCATTGTAGGACACTCTGGTCAAGGCTACAACTGCAATCACACTAACTGCCAATGACCTTTTGTCTGCCAGGAAGCAAAATTCTCCCCCAGATTTTAAGAAGTCCATTGCCACCATAATTGATGTAGTGGTCTTGCTTGGGCATATGAACACAGAATTGACCTTCAAGTGGAGGGACGTACTTTGTCCCAACCTCGGCAATGAATTTAAGCAAGCATGCTCTAGAGTGGTGAAACCCACAACATTGTTGTTTGGGGATAAACCTGCCTGAGGTACTGAAGCAACTGCAGGCTACGAATAAGATTGTTTTCAGTGCCAAAAAATCCTCTAACTCTACCCCAAGTTATCAAAGGGGTTTTAGGCCTGGATATAAAAATTTTCAAAGTTCAAGTACTGCCACGCCTTCCCGAAATTCTTTTTTAGGGTACAGGGGAAGGCCTCATTCCCCCCAAATGAAATCTACATCAGAGCCACTTTTTTGCAAAGAAGAGGTTCACAAAGAATTAATTTCTACAAAATTGCAGGTAAATAAATTTGACCCACTCATGATATTATTATCCCATATCTTCTGAATGAAGTCATGGAATTTGTGGCAGGCTAATTAAGCCATTGTCTTGGCCAGTGGCAGCAAATTACATCTGATCAAAATATTTTAGATATTGTAGCTGGTGATAGCATTGAATTCAATCACTTGCCACAAGAACAGAGCTCTTGTGCACCAAATTCAGTCTGCAAGGATCACTTTCATTATGCACATGCTGAAATCAAAGCATTGCTTTGCAAGGGTGTAATCATTGGAAGTAGCCATGAGTCTGGGGACTTTGTGTCCCCAATTTTTACTGTGCCTAAGAGTGACAACAATGTTCGCATAATTCTTAACTTGAAAAAACGTAATAAGTATGTGCAGTATGCACATTTCAAAATGGAGTCAACACACTCTATATAGAGTTTGGTAACCCCAAATTGTTGGATGGCATCTGTAGACTTAAAGGATGCTTACTTTAGTGTTAGGATTAATCCTGCTCACCAAAAATATTGGAAATTCAAGTTTGATGGGCAATTGTTCCAGTATACCATTTATGCTAATGGCGTGTCATCATGTCCTCGTAGATTTACAAAATTGTTGAAACCACCTCTGTCTAAACTTCACCTTATGAATGATATTGTAAGTGCATACATTGATGATCTGTATCTACAAGGTGCTTCATTTGAGAGTTGTGTACAAGCAGTTGTGGATACAATTATTTTATTTAACAATCTAGGTTTTGTAATCCACCCTGATGAGTCCCAGTTCATCCCTAAGCAGCAGATTACATTTCTTGGGTTTGTTATTGACTCTGTAGCTATGATAGTAAACTGTGCTATAATCCGATGCTTTGCGCAATCATATTAGCAGAAAATGAGAAAGTTGCTTTTACGCCCAAAATATTTATAAACCGTAGTTATTGGTAGAAGATAGACTGTCGAAGAGGAGCACGGACGAAGCACATGTTATTTTATACATGGTTAATTGGAATTTTTAACTGGACTTCTTAGTAGATCTCATGAAAGCAGTATTAAGCTTTTTAACTTTTTGATAAGTCGAGCACTCATTTCTTAGACACCACATTCTTATAAGAAAGAAATCATATAGCTTCTATAACAGCAATTGAGCCTTCTCAAATCAATGCCTTAATATGCTGTTGTTGATCTAGAAAAGTCATATCTCTGTAAAGTTAGAAGAGCGTTCTTCTGAGGTCTAAGTTGCATACTTCTTACAAATTTTCTTGGGAACTTCATCCTCTGCCCCCTCCCCTTACCGCGACTGCATTAGACTAAGTTCTCTTTAATTTTCTCAGCTTTCTTTTCTCTATATTCTCTTTTGTAGAAATAGAAGCTTCTCAAGTCAATTATTAAATTCACAGCTTCCTATCTAGAAAGGGCGTGGTTCTAAAGCAAAAAGGGTGCTTCTATGAGACTTAAAGAACGTAATCCTTAAAAATGTTTCAGGGGGCACCGCCCCTGACTGCCATTCTCCTATTGTCCCTAACTCTTCGGCATTTGGCAGTGTCACTATCTTACCAAGCATTGTGTGTAAAAGGTAAACATACGTTACTGATGCAATGTAAAAATTGACACAAAATGAGGTAAAGCTCAAATCGTTTGAGAATATATTGCTATACCACATTTATGAAATGCAATGAAAACCTGCAAGCCATTTGCTGTATGGACTAGGACTGTCAAACAAAGACCGGTTAATCAATATTCGGTTATCAGTTTTAGTATTCGATCAGCGGGATCGCAGACCGATTATTCGGAGGAGTCAAATTAGTCGATAAATCGGGAGGAGTCTAATTCTTCGGTTATCCGGGCGTAGTCATATGCTTCGATTATCTGATTGGATGACTTCTTCGATTCTTCGGGTGTAGTCACACACCGATTATCCGGCTAGTGCCAAGAAATTCGATTCTCTGGTTTAAGTGCAAATATATGGAGCTATAGCAGTGTCAAAATCCAGTTATCGAATTCGGAATGCAAAAATACAATCCAGAATGCAAAACGTCAATCTGTGAATCCAGAACTATCATTTCATGAAGTGAGAATTCAATCGATGAATGCAGAATCCACAGGGATGCCGGTACAATAGTGGGGCAGGAGGGGCAGAAGTTTGGAAAGGACACTTCATGTTCATGTTATTTTTACACGAATAACTCTTCAGCTATATTAAAATAAGCTAAACGATACATCATAATAATTTAAGTACATCATAATGGTCTAGTCCAATATCATAAAGAATATTAAAATAAACCTTAGGCTGCTCTACCAGGGGTTTTGTATGATTTATTTTCAGCTCATCAAATACATTTTCAATTCTTTTTTGAAGTGACAGAGCGTTGGAAGTTCCCTAATTTTAAAAGAGATTTCATTCCAGGTTTCAAGAGCTGTTTCTTTGCATACTCTAGATTATACTTAGGAATGTGGATATTTTTGCAGAATCGTGTATTGTATTTGCAGTAGTGGGACCTTAGGTGGTACTTGTTCCATAGATTTTCAGGACATAGCTTGTTAACGATCTTATAAACCATATCGGCACCATCAAATGTAACAAGACTGCTAGGAATTTGGGAGTCCAGTTGTCTTTTATCCTGGACCTATGAATCATAGAAACAGCTCCGGCTTTGAGACGTTGAAGAGATCCTATTTTTGAGTTTGATAGACTACCCCAGATTATATCAGCATACCGCATGTGACTTTCAATTAGGGCTCGATATACATTGGTTAATGGGGACTGAGGAAGAATGCTTTTCGGCCCTCTTAGAGATTGCAGACCTCCACGACTATTGTTGTGAACAGTCTTGTACTGTTGCTCCCAATTTATCCTTTCATTTATAATATTCCCTAGCGATTTGGTAGTCATCACTCGTTCTATATCAGAGTCATTCAGTGTCAATAGTTCATGTACCTCGATTTTATTTTTTTTCTAAGATGTCCAATTATCATATATTCTGTTTTTGGGGGATTAGCACTTAATTTATTTATCCGCATCCATGTGGAGATATTTCACAATTCCAGTTGGGCCTTTTGAATTAGATTTTCAACATTAGTAGATGCTACGGTGATATGAGTATCATCAGCGTAGAGACCTGCTTAAGAGTCTATCAAGCATTTTTCCAAGTCATTCAAGTATATTATAAAGAGGAGGTGGCCAAGACAGGAGCCTTGCGGGATACCACAAGTTACTGTTTTAGTCCCCTATTTAAGGCAATTTGCGGCACAATGCTTCCACTGATTATGACTAAAGTGTGAAAAAATTACGTCAGTAGACAACACGAGAAAGACACTTTTGCCTCCTTGTCCCCATGTTTTTAAGGCAGGGGTGCGCTACTCCCCCTTCGACCCCATACTGTGGCGTCCCTGTGAATCCATATCCGGAATTCAGAATTGCAGTTGACAATGCGAATCAACGTGCATAGTAGAAAGTCAAAACCAGAAATCGAAATATAATATTAAAAAATAATAAATAAATATGTTATTTAAAGTTGGCTTACATCTAGCATTTTGATAGTTAAAATGAAACTAATTAATGCCAACTATTTGCATAATTAAACAAAACCTAAATTATCAATGAACTTTTTACAGATTCTGCAGCCACACAACTTTGATCTCCAGGATCTTATACCTTTCTTAAAGTTTTCTAGATTAGGAATGCCTTTTAATGGTGACGGCAGAATGTGCCAGAGTTTATTTCCAATGTAACTGACCGTCTCAATGCCATACGTAGTTGTTCTGACAAAAGTGCATCAGAGCCTTTCCGAAGGTTATATGATACGCTCTTCTCCTTGAAAATATCAGTCATAAAATCAGGGTTTAACTTTGATTTTGTCTTGAAGATCTCGGTCATAAGTAGCAGCAGATTCCTCTGGTGGGCGGTTGCAGAGCTATTTTTCGCAATTAATTGCTCAGAGGTTGACACATTATCTTTATATTCAAGTCTAAGATCTCTTTCATGAATTCATGAAATCTTGTGATCAGTTTTGCGACTATGAAGCATCCATATAGGAGGGCAGTAGCTAAATTGTGACGTTATGAATGCATTCATTATTGCTACAAGTTTTTCGAGTCCATAAAAGGGGATATTCTTGCAAAAGTGCGCGTAGTTTTTGGTTGGCTTTAATACAAAGCTGCTGGGTATGGGTATCAAAAGAGAGTCTTTTATGAAGAATTACTCCGAGAAGCTTCTCTTCAGTGCTTTCTTTTCTTACAGCTTGACCTACATTTACACTGTGATCATTCAACTTGTCACCATACAACATGACATGACACTTTTCTTCATTCAGTTTCATGAAATTATTGGAAAACCAGCTGTTAATGCATTGTGGCCCTTGAAATTTGGGCAGGAGCTGTCAAAGACTTTCGATTACATTGCATACGCGTTCCTTCTCAGGGGTGTTGCCAAGAATTCTCAGACAGAGGGGCTGACTTTTCCGATAAGTGTTCATATAAGTTTTCATGATGTGAACGCATAATACACATCCACGTGCGTTCGTTCTTTTTCTGCAAACGCGCGTGAAATCGAACCGTGAATATGCCTTCCTCTTGAAAAGTGAATCATCCATGCATCCACAAGAGAAAGCAGCCCTGCATGACAGATGCATGAATGACATTGAGACATCAGTTGGAATGCGCAGCTTTAGTATAAGGTAGTCACGACGGGCAGATAAATCAGAAAGAATAGCCAGTTTTCATTTGTGTATTGCCATCACATTTATATCCAAACCTTTTTGCCACGCTCTTGCAATATCTAGTAGTCACGCAATTTAGAGTACCGAAGTGCTAGAAATGGTATCAGGAGTTTTTAAATATTACACCACAATCTTTTTGTTATCGTTATCAGTTTTTCATAATGGTGGATATCCAAACAATTTAATTCATTCTCGTTTCCCTGTGCTTTCCCGCGCATGGCAAATACATTTTTCCCTCTTGCTGCGTAATTAGGCAACTTGCGTGTAGACGTGAAACAACTTTGTGCTCACTGACAGTGGCGAAGCTAGGATGAAAAAGTTAGTCCTGCCTCTTTGGAATGAAAGGAAAACACATAAGAGGGGATCTCAAAAATTTTCCTAACCCTGCTGTTTTGAAACACTCTATGGAAAGTACCCATTCTCAGATACTTAAAGTTGACATACACCTCCTCCTACAAGTGTAATGTAAATTGCATGATTTCACTTTTACATTGAAGATGGATTTTAACACCATTTTTATTGACTTAAGTCCCCTTCTAAATCACAGATTGGTGTTTTCAGAACTGCTGTAAAACATATACTACATAGATCATATATTTCACTGTTAAAAAAACATTTTGAGATAAAAATTGGATCTTATAAATATCAAATTGTAATTGCCAGGCAAATTAGTCCTCAATGGAAACTCCAATTGAGTTAAGCTATCAGCTGATGCTTTATATTCCAACAAGTGTTGGCAAAAAGTACCTTCAGTATGCTAAAATATGATTTAACTCTTCTTTGCCATTCTAAAGCCTTGAGGTTCATAACATCTTTGCAGGCTTTTATTGTAAGGCAGAACAGTGAGACTCATTAGCTTCTCTTAAAACCAATATTCGGAAGCAAAATATGATTATCATAGACAATGAGGACAATTCTATTCTACAAATGTATTTCATAAACCAACATCCAAGGAAAAGTGGGATCTATCAGAACTAACATCAAAAAGTTTCAGAAACCTCTCAACTATTTCACCTTCCTTATCCAAACGAATGATAATACTGAGCTGCTCCTTAGTAGAAACATCGATTGTTTCATCTACCTGAATGCTCAAGAATCTACAATTTTCAATTTCCTTGTCAATCTGATCTTGGATGACAGAATCTATGCATTCAATGAGATCATTTTGAATCTCTGAATAAACGCCAGTGAAAACACCAGAATGTATCATTTCACCTTCTGTCAACTCCCTATGGAGACGACGTTCAAAGACAGAATCATATTTTGCAAAGCATTCAAGTAGCTCCCAATAATTTCCCTTATTAAGGCCATCTCTAGGTTCCTCGTGACACCTAAAGGCTAATTCTTGTTTGCTTAAGAATAATATAGCTTCAGAAATGGTTTTGAGCGTCTCCCTGTTCTGCCTTACCTGCTCATTATGGCGCTGCACCTCTTCTCTTCTCGCTCTTGAGAGTAGAATAACGACCCTTTCTGTCGCATCAAAGGTCTTCCATTTCTTATAGGCGTCCAAATGGCAGTTCAATCGCCCATGCTTTCTGCAATCGGAAAGAAAACAACGCATATCGGTATATCCTTGTCTTGTCCACGTTTGCGATTTTCCTGGAGCAAATAAAAGGCACGACCAGCAAAACAATCTTTGTAAATTAGTTGAGCCACAAAGCCATTCTTTCTTCGCATACCAGCCGTCCTGAAACTGGCGATTGGCAGTTCTAGGCCCTAGTTTTGGCTGGGGCTTCTTATGCTGCAAGATCTTCTGCTCACCAACAGTTGTTGCATTTAATGATTTCTCTATAAGTTCACAAATAATGTCTTCAGCTCCTCGGCTGCTTTCTTCGGCCATTTCGAAAACTTAGAACTACTGTCCATAGCTACAACGTAAGTTCAAACCGTGATTTTGACCGTTACAATCCTACATGTCAAAGTATGCAGGAGCTGTCATCACAAAAGCTTCTAAGGCAATGACGTGTTAAGACCTTCGGCCAATCAAAATGTTCAATTCCAGCGCAGCTCCATGATATCGCAGCAGCAATACCGTCCTAGCTCCTGCCAGTAAAATGTGGCAGGAGAGCGGTTGTTTTTTCCATTGTGAGGTAGTACAGGCACAAAGACGTGCTGAAATACTCTTTTGTTTCAGCTTCTACCAGCTCCTACCATCTCAGATGGTAGGAGTTGGGTTCAAAACAAAAGTATTCTTTGGTAACCAATTAAAAATTATTTCATAAATTGTAAAACAAAAGCTGTGTTGAATGAGTTCGCTATGAAAGAACGAGCTAACGGGTTGGGAAATGTTACCTTCGCTTGAAAATTAAATTTTAGCCACTTTCTTAAAAATTTTGATTTTATCGATATATTTTAGTCCTGCCGGGTAGGACAGGCAGGACCTCTAACTTTGCCACTGCTCACTGAAGTGGATTTACAACAAAATTAATGAGGAACTGCTAGTCATTCAATAGAAGGATCGATTTCAATGAGGTTTGAGCAAGAGAAGCAGATGAACAATATAATAGCGAGCTCACTGGAGATTGAAAGACTCAAACATAGGCTACGTTTACACGGAGCGGGCAAAATATTTGAGCGGCCAAAAATATTAGGTCGGCCCAGTGTAAACGCTGCCTAAAATTGCTTTCCTAAGCGACCGAATATTTGCACGCCCAAGTGACCTAATTTGAGATCGTTTAGCCAGCCCAGCGTGAATGCTACGCCCAAGTGGCCAAATATTTGACTGACCAAATATTCGGTAGGCCCCGTGCATACGCTGTCATAGACTAGAACTTGTCATTCCGTGCAAAATTAAAAGGACTACGTCAATTATCATGGTTAGTGATGTAGTCGTAAAATTGTAGCAAGTATAACGCAGAAGCTTACAGCAATTGGATCCTCTCACAACTTTGCTATAGACTTGTAGGCAATCCATCAAACTTGGCTCTGTCATCCCAGTAAATTTCAGTTGTTATAGTGAGAGGCACTGCTGTTCTACTGGTTTCAAGAGAAATCATGGAATCAAATCCATATTGTGGAAGAATAGGGTAGAATCAGTGGCGACTCGTGCTAATGGGCATTATGGGCAATGCCCCCACCGAAAAATAAATGAAAAGAAAAAACTGTGCAATAAGCTATAACAGTGAGAAAAATATAAAATGTTAAATCCTAGCATGTTTCACCAGGCATTCAGGGGCGCGAGATTCGATCACTTCTAATTGTGTTGACTTGAGCCTCGTACTTAAGCATTTAAAAAATGATGTCATTTTCTGGGCAAACTAGATTCTGCCCTTGAAATTGGCTGCCTGACATGCGCAATAGCAAGGACCAAAAGCCCAATGCCGAAAAAAGAAGTAGCCACTTGGCTGAAATTGACGAAATTTGGTCAAGAAACATTTTGCCCTCTCCGGTACAACAACAACAACGACCACAACAGCTCTGAAATCTAAACATAGAAGGGACGTTCTCTCCGAGCATGCTAGAGAAAAAGATCTCAATTAAACTACTCGCAATCTTCAGTAATACTTGCTGATCACTAAACTCACTGGTCAATACTGCAATCTGTGTTGTTGAAGGTAGTTAAAATTCACTGGATAACTTAGTTCAACCACCTTTTGAGAGTGATTCTTTTAAAATTGTTAGGTGTAGAGAATACTGTGAAGAATTTCTTTTCCATGGTGCTGTCTACGTTCAAATTCCTCTTTGGAATAAAGCAGTTCCATTACCACCAACTTGTAAAATCCAGTCTAATTTGTAATTTCTCTTAAACTGGACTGTTTTTAAGGGTCATCATCACAATTCCATTTAAGTCTTTTGAATGAACAGGATTTTTTAGTCCATTTAGAGTAAAAAGCTACATTGGGAAATCCAATGTCTGAAAACATGTTGAATATTTTAGCCAAAATTGCTTTAGATCAGGGATCAACCAAAATATACTTGATGTTTTTTACAACTTAGAAATATCAGAGCTAAACCCCTCATTTATTGAATGAAGGACCTCTAAAATTAAAAGAAAATCAAAGCATTGGTAGAAAAAACTTTGATACTTCCTACAACTGCTTGCATTAACAGTATTCTCTTGAAAGTATTATCATGAAAGATGCATAGGTTTTAATTTTTTTATTTATCACAACCCTCAGAATGAAAGCTTAAGGAGACAAGATGATTGCAATATGCCTCCTTCCCCTGCTATTTTTAACTTGTATAGGTCAGAAAGAGTCATGGCATTATTTAGGGTGTGGCTCACCAAAATATTTGGACCATGCCCAACTTTTAGACACTTTCCCCCACCCCCCAAGAAAAAATGTCACCAGCCACTACTGCTAAAGGGAGTTCAAACTTACTAAGGATAGGCTCAATGCTTTGGCTCTCAATTGACTCCAATCAAAGTTTGATTGATGTGTTTGCCTAGCTCAAGAATGGAAGAGCTAAATTTCTTTTAAGTAACTCAAGAGCCTCTATGCATTTTTTAAAATTTGCAAGCCAACATATTATATTTGATAGTTTCTGCTTACATCACCTAGATTCTCTGGATTTTTGCGACAAAAGTATATCATTCTAGACAATTCATACTATTTAGTGTTCATAGAATGAATATTTCCAATTACAAAATAGCTTTACAAAAAGTTGTCTGCCTGAATTGATTATATCCCTAAACAGCAGAAGAAAAAATAATGGCTTTTGATGGTTGTTATTCATTCTTGAAGCAGATTTAAGCAATAAAGTCTCTTATCATTTTTCTGATTACATTCATTTTTATGAGAAACATATCCATAAGAAACATGAGGCTGAAAGTAGGCAAAAGTTAAGAAACAGGCAGGCTGAGTTTCAAACAATAACTTTAAAGAGTTGCTTTTGTAAGTAAATGTTTTATAAAACTAGAAAGAAAATGGAATTAACATCCATTACATGCCTCAAAAAATCTGAAAATTCTTTTTCTTGAATCATAATTTCCTAAGCTGGGTTATTTTTATCACCAGAAGTCTCTATATTTAAGAAACATTTCAGGCTGTATTCAACAAAATATTAAAAAACTTCCAGGCTGAAGCCAGACAATTTATTTCTTATTTGAAAAGAAAACATGTATTTTACTATACGGAGGTAATGCCAATGTTATTTTTGGGTGTAGCTCCCTAAGACACTTTCGAGCACACCCAGTTGTTCAAAGACTTGCCCCCCCAGCGAAAAATATCACGAGCCGCCACTGGGTAGAATCTAGCCATATGTTTGAAGCGCAATCTAGGCTACTTTAAAGTGTTTTCAATTTGACCTGGATTGACATGTTGTTACTGCTAAATTGCTTTTCTGCTTGTTCTAATGTGCCTCTTATTTCATTTACCTTAGATAACAAGAGAGGGACCTAGTAACTTTCCATTGCATTTTTAATGAGCACCAGATGCTATTTTCTCTGCTTTCAACAGAAATTAGAGAACCAAATCCACATACTGGGTTCAGTTATTGAGAGGTATAGATTAGAACTACCCATCTGTTTGAGGAGCACCTTTGAGCCCTGTTAACCCTTTCTGTGGCAATGTAGCAGATCTGCTACTATAAGATCAGGGAGCCATCTTGGTCTGGCCTTGCTTCCAAAACATGTTTTACCCAGCATGCCTTGTCAGTTGTAGCTTGACTAGCGTGTTTGCATGTGAAGTTCAGTTAGATACTCCGAAACAAGCAGTTGGTTTTGTGCATAAGTTTGTCCTCAATCAGGTTTGTTG
>WIPJ01002779.1:188870-201082 GCA_018155075.1 Cassiopea andromeda | reverse complement strand
GTGTGGAACGAAGGCAGTGAGCAGTGTGAGTGGCTTGTGCGCTGAGTTGTTGCTGCCTTAAGTTCTGTGTAGGCACTACAGTGAGTCGAGTGCGTTAAAATGATGAGTGTTGGTGAAGCACTTCAGTGAGTCGAAGGCTGTGAATTGCGATGGGTTGACAAATCCATTTGACAGCTGATGTGTTGAGCTTTCCAAGGTTTTATGATTTGGATAACCAAGAACCAGATGTTGAAGTTGCCAAGGTTTTATAAGTAGGGTGACCAAGAACCTGAAGTGGTGCATTGCTTGATGTAAGTTGAATTGAACCAACGAGGCGTCTTTGCGGGTCACGTCTCGGTCACCATTATAGGAGACTGTGTTCATCCTATTTTTACTAGTTTGTGACTGCCCCTCGTTGGTTCGTTGATGTTCTGCTGCTGTCTTATTTTACGTGCAGAGGACACGGAGCCAGAGATACACGCTGTCTGTAGACTAATTTCTGACTAACTACACAAAACAAACTACACACGTATATACAGAGTGTTGCTACGAAACTAAACAATGGGTAATGAGTTGTTGTTGACAAGGTGACTGTTTGGATTTGTTTGATGTTTGTGTTACAATTGAATGGATGAGGAAATGGCCTTGGCTACAATGTTTACGTTCACTACACTACTGTCCGTTGTTTCTTTGAATCGGCGAATGCTCGAAAGTAACGACAAATCCCGATATTGTCCGGCGGTCTTCGGCATCGCTCACCCAACCGAATCGGTATATGCTATAAGCGCTGCGTCTGTCGGTGTGTCTTGTGCTGTGTTGCCTCATCAATAGCTGGTGTTTCCGGCTCATTTTCTCCAATTTGTGCATCGGCAATGTCACTCCGGTCATTGGTACTTTCCTCATGATTCTTTCTTACCGGAATGCTTGTGTATTCAGGCTCGGGCTCTTTTTAGATTGCGTGATGTAGTAACTTTATTGTTTTTTCGATTCAGAACGTAATAACTCTTGCTTGCTGGATTGATCCCCACGTAAAGTAAATGCCATCTTGTTCGCATGGTTGAAGCTTCTGTTTTGGGCCTTCGGTGTAAATCAAGCAAGGTGCACCGAATGAATAAATATTCCTCATATCCCGTTTTTTACCAGTGAATAATTCGTACCCTGTAGAGTTTGTCCTTCTTTGATAGCTCCTGTTACGTAGATATTAAGCATATTTCACTGCATACATCCAGTAGGATTTCGGAATCATGGCATCGCTTCGTAGACATCTAGCCATTTCTATTACACCTCTCTAACTACGTTCCGATTTCCCATTTGATATGGTGAGTACGATATTCCATCATTGTATGCTTTATGCCGCTGTCTCGCAAAACCTTTTCGAACGCTTGAAATATGTATTCTCCGCCATTATCGCTAGAAATTTCCTTAATACGGCCAATTGGTGTGACGTATCGGCCATGAGCTGTTTGAGAGCGACAAATGCCTCGTCTTTTGTGCGTATGAAATAAAAAATAGCATGCTACACGTTTCATCAATGAAATTGATAATGCATTTGTAACCTTCACGAGATGTAGGATTGATAGGTTTACAAAGATCGGTATGTACACGATCGAGGGGTTCTTTTGCACACTTGTGAGGTATGTCCTATAACTTCGGGCATTTTGTCATTTTGTTTGCTGTGCAGGTTGCGCATGTTGGACTTTGCTTGCTTTGGGTGATTGTCATCCCTGTTGTGACTGATTGTAGTTTTTAATGACGCTATAGTTCATATGTCCCAGAGAAATATGCCAATCTTCCAATGTGCGGGCTTTCCACGTCGTACAAATTGAAAATTTGTGTTCTCATAAGTTAAACGAGCACCTTGTTTTTCAAATGTTACCTTTGCTCCTGCATCATAGCGCCACAGTCAACTAGCAATTGATTGCTTTTGGAATCTGCGATGCTGTTTCCACTTGCAGTTGTCATAAATGAAAAATTCGTAGCTGCACTTGCTGAGGATTTCTTCTTTTGGAAACAAACTTGCTCAATATGTCCGTGTTTGTGACAATAGTTGCATGATAACTTTGTTTTCTTGCAAGTCTTGATCTATGTCCATTTTTCCCACACGATAAAAATTGCCCTTGTTGTAGAGTTTGAGATTGTGGGCGTGTACTTTGCTTCGAAGCTGTTAGTGCAGATGCCTGGGATGGAGAACTATAGCAGGTATACCATCAGGTCCACTACATTTGGAGGTGTTGAGCTGAAGAAGGACTTCCCGGACTTTGTGTGTAGAGAACTTAATAGGGGACATTGTAATAATGGATGTGGGGTAGAGAGGAGCTTGGAAATCTTGGTCATCAAGATTGGAATTGGAAGCAAAGGTTGGTGCGAAAAGGTTATCTTTAGAGGAAGGAGTGCATGAAGATGAGCCAGAGTTGCTTTTTAGAGGTGGAAAAGATGAATGGCAAAAGTTTTATGAGACAACTTTGGCTAAGGACCAGAAGGAGCAAAATCCTGTTTGACATGAAGCTATTTTATTGTTGATGCGTTTGACAAAAGAGGATTTGGAATGATTGAAGGTTTTGGAGCATAGGTTACGAGCTTGTACAAATAAAACTCTTGAATATGGGATTTGGTGTAGCTTCCATTGTTTAAAGCGGTGGTTTTTATGCTTGACAGCTTTTGCAAATTGTGAAATGAACCTCTTTGGAGATGACTTTTTGCCAGGCTTATAGGAAGATGAAATAAAAAGATCCATACCAAGTTCAATTGCGTTAGTGGCTTGGCTTCTTTTCTTTTGGTATGCATTAGTTGGGGGTTTTTCTTTTCTAGTACTTCAATGTCCTGACATCGATTGCTCAGTAAAATCATTTTTGCTTTTTGGCAAGTATTTCTAACCTTCCTATCCAATTTCTTGTATGCCGTAATGTTATTCTATACTTTCCTTCTTTCGTTTGTTAGCTCAAGGATTTCTAATGTTATCCATAGTTTGCGTTTCTTTTTGGGCAACTTGGTATTGACGTTTTTGCCTCCTCTTTTAAACTCGTTTGAAATACCTTTACTAATTGTTCAGCACATTGATTTTCATTTATTATTTCCATGTTTTGCTTCTACCTCTTTCTAAAATTTCTTTTTAACTTCTTTCTCTTTCTCTAGGGATTTTAGATCTAGCTTTGGTGAAGTGAATTTATGTTGTTTTAGTCTTTGAAGTTTCACTTTTATGTTTCCAACAAGAATGTTGTCGTCACTGTTGCAGCTTCTGGATGTGTGCGAATATCTCTAACGGTGTTTCTGAATCTCCTATTGAATGTGCTGTAGTCGATTTGATTCCTAGTAATCCCATCCGGGCTTTTCCATGTCCATAGTTTTCTTGGGTGTTTAGTGAACCATGTGTTCATAATGATTTGGTCATTTTGTTCGCACCACTCCATTAACTTTTCTCCTCTCCCATTCATCTCTCCTAGGCCTTCACTTCCTACTATGTCCGTGTGTCTTCCTCTTCCAACTTTAGCATTGAAATCTCCCATAACTGTATTTACTTCATGATCTTTGCATTCCTTTTTACATTTGTCTAATTCCTCATAAAACTCTTCCAGTTCTTCTTCAGTCGATGCACTTGTTGGCGCATAAACCTGTATGACGTTTATGTTGAAAGGTTTGGCTTTCAATTTCACTAAAGCTATTCTATCTGATACCGGCCAGAATCCAACAACAGAATTTGCCACTGTTTTGTTTAGTAAAATCTCAACTCCACGTTCATGCTCGTCCCCTCCCGAGTAGTACATAGTATAATCTTCCGTTTTAAAACTTCCACTTGTAGTCCATCTTGTTTCACTAATTCCTAGAATTTGCACTTTTAAACGTCCCATTTCAAGCTTGACATTCTCGAGTTTCCCTTTTTGATATAGTGACCTAACATTCCAAGTGCTTATTTTTATCTGATTTCTTGTGTTGAACTCAGTAGCTTGATGACGGTCCAGAGCTCCCTGAGTAATCAGAGCATCTTTACCGAGCGCAGCTGTAGGTGTAATCACACTACCTCTGTTCACGCTGTTGTGGTTTCTACTTAATCGTATATTCATGTTATGATAGTCTTGGAGTGAGTACGTGGTAGGGTCCCCAGTTCCTTTCCACGGAGAATGCCGTTGTCACCATTAGGTAATCATCCGCCTTAGGACATCTCGGTCCTGGTTTTTTCTTGGAGTTTCCTTCTCCTAGACAGATTGCCTTGCAAAGCTGTTGAGTCCTGTCTACCCATGCTCATAACCCTGAGCTAGGGAGGGTTAAAGGTGCTACACCTCGCCCAAGGGTGACCTGGGAGTAGTGACAGTTGAGAGGTAACTCCATTGTTCCTCAAGTGGGCCCCTGTCACCGGATGCGGTTTATTGTCTTACCCAGGACGGATTGGTTTCATACATAGAGATAAAAATAAATACAAGAGTGCGAGCTTCCTATTGGTGCCAGTGAATAAGAAAGAGGCCGCTGTAGGCACGGCTATCATTTTGAATGCATGGCAATAAAAGAGGCGATGAACGTACACACTGTAGATTATGCCAGGGGAAACTGCATGATATACTGGAAGAAGAGGTGATTTACGCAGGTTATTTGGAATATAGTTCAAGTGACTGTATAGCCAGTCTTTATGTCTTTATTATTATCTTGCAATATACAGAAATGAGATGCATTGTTCACTCATTTTCATGTGAAGCCGTACAAGTAACAGTTAGGCCAGTTCCTGTTAAAAAGTTTTTAACAAGACTAGTTTTAGAAATCATTCAACCTAGGATTGAAGCTAGGAAAATCAGATATGTTTCTAGCATGCATAGCGGGTATTAAAAGCCTGCCGATCGAGCATTCTGTTTTTTTAAATAAATGCAAGTCAGTATCTCCTATACCATAGCTTCGTGAAACTTCGAAAATGCTTTCTTTATGTATTATTTGTCACGTAGCGGATGCAATACTAGCCATCATCGTATAATCTTCCACATATTTTCAATCATTTGGAAAAATCTTCGAGAAATATTATTGCATTCTGTTCCCGATATGATTCTTTAACTTATTGTGAATTTTTTTTCTGATTAGGGGCATTGAGAAAGTTGTCTTTACACAATTATGCTCATGTATTGCACAATCACAGTACTATGTTTCAAAGTATTCTGATCAGTCAAGGATTTGATGGCATTATACGCTATAACACATTAAATTCAGTACATGCTATTTTCTGATGCAGAAAGAAAGCATTCCTTTATGACATTGAAAACTTGTGTATCAAGACAGAACTCAATAGCTTATATATAAAAGTCAAAATGTTTGTAATCATCAAAATAGATTTTTTTGTCATTTAAAAAACTCAAAATAAAAGATTTTATCTGATTATATAACAGCAACTTCTAATCATTATCTCATTACCTTTGAACTTAAGTAGTTACCCAGTTGTTATTCAAAATATATTCTCAATACTCTCATGGTTTTGATGCATGGTTTGATGATGGTAACTTCCAATGCATGCATAATGTAAAGCATGGATGTAGGAACCAGGGATCACATGCCCCCACTTTTCACAATTTGCATATTAAGTGCCACTGTTGAGGTGGCATTTCCACAAATGAAATCAGAATTGAATTATCTGAACTGTACATGGAGATTTGCCTGATGGAAAATCGCTGTTCTGTACCCCAGTCCTCAATTCTGTGCCATTTTCACCTGTTCAATTTTCAAAGAAAATGACAACTAAATTTCGTCATGAGTTTTTGCCACACTCACGCATAGGTATTCTCTAAACAAATGAAGCCAGAACTGAATTATGTCAACTGTACGTGGAGATTTGCCTGATGGAAAGTTGTTATTTTGAGTTCCCTCGTCACCCCACTTTTCGCGCACCTGTCGAGATGCGCTATTTTCAGCTCTATATTTTCCATATAAGAACGTCAACAATTTCCCTCAAAAGTTTTTGCCACACTCACTCATAGGTGTTCTCTAAACAAATGAAATCAGAATTGAATTATCTGAACTGTGCATGGAGATTTGCCTGATGGAAAGTTGCTGTTCTGTACCCAGTCCTCAATTCTGTGCCATTTTCACCTGTTCAATTTTCAAAGAAAATGACAACTAATTTTCGTCATGAGTTTTTGCCACACTCACGCATAGGTATTCTCTAAACAAATGAAGCCAGAACTGAATTATGTCAACTGTACGTGGAGATTTGCCTGATGGAAAGTCACTTTCTTTCATCAGAGTCTAAAAAAGTTGCTCACATAAGGTAGAGTTTTTGAAAGCACTAGCTTTCAATAAAAGTCATAGGTAATAGACATGAAAAGTAGATAGGCTTATAGAATGAATGTTCCACTTTTAGGAAACACAGTTTTTCTGGCCTTATTGAGCTTCTGTTCCCCACAGCAGTTGTAAATAAACAAGGGGAAACTTAGGCGTTTACAGCAAACTAACCGTAAACTTACCGTAAACTGGAGATCGATCGGTCTGCCTCCACGGGGTCGTTTGGTATTGTTATGTATGGCACTAACAACAACAACAAAGACTTTTTGTCATGCATTCAAGATGGTGTTCATCGCCCATGGTTGCTTCAGGCCTCGGTTTGGAGTATGCACTCTAGTGCTTATTTTCATCTCTATGGTTTCATACCCGAGACACGTATCTAGCGCCTTCGGTGCTTCTATATCATTGGGCATTACATATTCAAGCTAAAAATAGGCTAGCTCCCAGTTAACTTAAATAAAAGAAGGTTAGGGGCGTAACATCTATGCTTTCATTTAATCACTGGATATTCCCCTACGATAGTTACTTCTATACTTTGACAACAGATTAAATGAGTACCATTCCAGCAGCAATAAACGGTAAATAAAGTGTTGTCTTTGCCAACTATGACAAATCTCAATTGATTGATACCAAGTTGTATTTATACTAAGTGCAATTCACGGCGGAGATAAATTCACCGATTTGTTAGAATCTCCTAGCACCACTGAAAATGGAGGCACACAAGCCTCATGTGGCATTTCATAACACAGGACTATTGTAGAAGAGGAGGGGGAGACAGTGGCGAAGCTGAACGAAAATAGATGGTCGTTCCCATTATGACTTTCGAAAAAGGCCGCCGACACCGGGTGCTACTGCCCCCCCTTACTTTTTGCATACAATAGATATTTGCATATTTTCTACACTTTTTACAGTATTATGAACTGATGCTATGAAGCCAACAGCAAGGATTCTTTCCAGGGATGAATATTAGCAGTTCTAATTCCATGCTAGCCACGTTTCAGTCTCCCGTTGGACTATTTAGCCCCCGTTGATAAAATTCTCACGCCACCCCTGATAAGAGACATTCGCTTTTCTAATACTAGCATCAGCAAACAAAATAACGTGGACTGGATTTATTATCTCACCTTCCATCTCAATGGCTCGTAACCGAACACGAATTTTGCAGAATGTTTTCCTTCAATAAGTAATTTAATTTCTCCTCATGGGCTATATATACGTTAAGTTCAAGTTGCCAGGCAAATCGGTCCCCAATGACAATGATCACTGAGTTAAGCTCAAGCCCCACGTGAAAAGTTTGCCCATTGCTTGAGTTTCCATTTTTTAGCAGAAGGAGCCCATCAGCTTCATGGCAACTTAGAAGCAGTGGGTAATCAAACTGCATGAAAGAAAAGATAGCAGTAGCTATGTAGCAGTTTTCAAAACTGTCCATTTAAAAAGTGTCAATAATTTTTGAAGTAAATGCAATAAAGTTTTGAAATAATTTGGTAATAAATGCTAATGTTAATTACTTTGTTGAGTGAAGTTTTGATGTCATTTTAACACCATATCAAACCAGATAAGAATTCTATGTCACTCTCAATCCTATATCTAATTGAGAAATCTAAAGGCAGCAACACAATTTAAGGCTTTTTCAAACAAAACTGTCAATAGAAAAAATTCTTAATCAATTGAAAATTATAATTGACCTTGGACAGTCAGAAATTTTGAGCCATCCCCCCCCCCAAGAAATATCTATCAAGTTATGTCCCTAAGCATTCAGAGGCTTATTGGCAGTGTGGTGCTGAAGAACTTTTGCAATTAGACAATAGGTCCCAAAAGACTATGTCAATAGCTTAAAGATGGTAGAATCTTGTTGCCTGCTAATGCCAGCTTGAAATCTGTAATGAACAAAATTTCATAACTTGGCACAAATCACCTTTTTTTCAACATCTGCACACATCTTCCAAATCACCTTTTCAAGCTGACAGGCTTTCCTTGCATTGCTCTTTAATTTGGCAACTAATGGCAAAGGTCAAATGCTGTGTGTCTCTACAAATATATAGCCAACATATGCACACAACATAGATCAGATTGAAAAGAGTATTTTTACATTGTTGGCTTTAAATACAAGGCCTGTGTTCCTCAATGTACAATTCAAGGCTGAATGGTAATCAGACATCAGCTCATCAAACTAGAGGGAAGATTCTTCTATCCATGAAGTGCATTGCAAAAGCATCTAAGTCAAGTTATGTGGGGTAAAAAGAATGGGATGGGGATGTACAATACACTTCAATATAAGGAGCAACTTAGTCAAGACTGCCATCTGAAATCCAAAAATTAATATCAGTAATAAGGCAACCTTCATAATCATAATACATGCATAAATTCCCAAGGCAGAAAATCATCATAACCAGAGACAAGTTCAACACAGAAAATAGCAACCATAATAAAGCCAACCTATAAACCTCATAGAAATAAACATTTACAGAGTAACAAGCTATTTTCTAGTTTCTACTTTGGCAGCTGTACACCACTTTAAAGAAAATGCATCTAAGCTAGCAAGAGAATTAAAGCATGCAGCTATTTAAACAGAAAGTTCAATCTCCTTGGCTTCTCCACAAATTTCTGAACTATGCTATCATGGAGAATGTTTTTCTCTTCAACTTCCCTCAAGACATCCTTATGCAGTGATATTATACACCAGCAACCAAGGTGGTCTTGTCCCATTTTATTGCACAAATATGTTTTCACTCTCTTTAGACAAGAGACAGATCTCTCAACAGATGCACTAGAAATGGAAATTACAGAATTTAACTTTAGTAACCTAACAGCTTCAGGGACACTAGTTTCTAAACCCCATTTATAAATATAAAACAATATTTCAAGAGCACTGTCTTTGTGAAAATAGGCTCATTGTGGATAAAATGAAGCTGATTTTCAAGGGAATTACTGTTGAAAAGAGGGCCATATTTGCAATTCAAGGATTGGAGCGTATCTGGTGGCACTCTTTTTCTCCAGTGTTTGAAAATGCAAGGATTTACCAGACCCAAGAAAGCAAAGCTATCACAATCTGCAAAACTCTCAGACAGCATGTAGTTGATGTTATCAATTACCTGAAAATACAGACTTTTATAATTATGTCTTCAATCTGCATGGGAAGATGGCCTTCTAATTAAAGAGACAGTTGATTGGAAGAAATCATCATAAGCACTGTCAGTGCACAAATCACACTAAAAGGTAGCAAAAGTAGCTATTTTCTGAACACCATAACTGAAGTCTGTATTTTGATTTTGAAGAACCATTTAAAGAAGTTGTGACTTCCAAAATCCTATTGAAATCTTGGATTAGAAAGCAAAACAAAAAGCTGTTCATGAAATTATATAAACCACTGGCTTGAGATATGGATGCATCATCCCAGCCTTGTGGGTTTTCAATAGTCTTCTCCAGTAAATCCAAAAGGACTTTGTACTTATAATAAAGAACAATGATGGTATGTGAATGATAGTACCACCTAGTTTCTCCAGACTTAGGAATATCAATTCCATTTAAATGCAACAAATTTTTCCTTCTGGGACTACTACTAGAAAATGTGCTGAAAGCAGCAACATTTGCAAAGAAAACTCTAAACAAGGGGATAGAAGAGGCAGACTGACATAAAACCAAATTTAAGTGGTGAGCTGCACATTAAAAAAAAATAGGCAAAGGGATAATCTTCCCCTACAAGAGTTTGAACACCAGAAATGTGCCCAGACATGACAGAAGCCCCATCATAAGTTTGCATGATCAGTTTATGGTGAATTGAATCCCCAAAATGTGTAAGAATATCTTTACTAATAGCACTAATTGCGGGAGCAGTTCTATCTGAACTCACATTGTAAAATTTCAAAAACCTTTCTACAACGTCATCATTCTTATTAAGTCGAATGATCACACTCAGTTGCTCCTAGTTGACACATCAGTAATCTAATCAACCTGCACACTCAGAAAATTGCACTTCTCTACTTACTCATCAATGTCATCTTGAATGACAGAATGTATACATTCAATCAGATCATTCTGTGTGACTAGAAACACCAGTGAAAACTCCAACATTACCCCTTTCTGATTCAGCAACCTTACCATGCAGACGACACTCAAAAACAGTATCAAATTTTGAAAAGCATTCTAAGAGCTCACTATAGTTACCCGGATTTAGGCTACTACTAAATTCATCGTTCCCCATAAAAGGCAATTCTTGCTTCGAAAGATAAAGCAGAGCCTCAGAAAGAGTTCCTAGCACACCTCTGTTTTGTGTCACCTCATCATTGTGCCGTTCTATTTCATCTCGCCCTGGAAAGCATTTCATCAATCCCTTCAGAGACGTCAAATGGCTTTCCACATTTTGTAAGCCTCCATGAGTCCTCGACTATTTCTCAGATTCCCATACCCCCCTTTCTGTCCATGACTGGGATAACCCAGGTCTAAAGAGCAGGCATGGCCAGCAGAAAAGACTATTTCGAAGGACACCGCCACAAAGCCAGTCCTTCTTCAAGTACCAATCTTTTTGGAACGTTCTGTTCCCTGTCTTCAACTTCTATACTGGTATTGGTTGTGGTTGTTGCACGGTTAGCTTCTGGTCTGCGATATTTTTCGAGCCAAAAGGCCTTTGAAAAAGCTGTGCAACTGATGGACATGGACTGAACCATTTCTTAGAACTTTTTGTTCTTGGGAAAAAGCAAAGTTTTCCTTGTTCACACAGATAGCTGGGTAGCAAGAGAAAGCTATAAGAATCTGTGCTGCACTACGCATGTCTGCACTTCATGCTAGTAGAGATGGACACGACCATGGTATTGTTATCGCTACCACATAACTTCATTTTAGCCAATATAGTCACAGGATTTTACAATAAGTTATTGTCTTATTTCTTGACATTTATTTTTGGGCACGAAGCACAACACATGCGCATTGCGATCAACAGTCTCAACACAGGGCGCCAATTGCGTGAACACAACAATGGTACAGGGATAAAAAAACCATTTAGACTTTGCATCTTATCGAGAAAAGCTAAGAAAACACTTGCTACTAGTTACTGACATAGAAAAAAGTTTGATAAAAATGTTATTGTTGTGCCGGGCACGTCAAGCACGTCCTTTAGCTTCGCCACTGGTGGCCATGCCCAGATTTACATCTGTCACCAGATGTATAGTTTTCTTAGAGAGAGTCGACACAGAACAAAAACACGTTTGAATTCTAAAGCTTATTTTCAAGACTGACAAAGGCTCCATTCACACTATATCGGATTCATCTTGTACCACATTCTTGACCGAATCCGGTATCAAAATTTTACATGTTCATACTAAATCGGATTCAGTATTAAGCATTGTTCACACCACTCCGCTCTGCTTCATTCACGTCACTAAGCCTTTTGTTTAGAGGAACTTTTCATGGCAACTTTCACAGCTTGAAAATTGATTGACACTCGAAAACAAAGCTGACTGCACCTCAGAGAGAGCTTCCAGAGCGAGGATGTATTGGATTCATGCATTCACACTAGGTCAAAAGTGATCCGATACCGAAAGTAATCCGATACATATGTAACGTGTCAATGATTGATGTACACCCTAGGGGTCTTTGACATAACAATACGATTATGTTGTAAGCCTAGGCAGTATTACGGAAGCAATAGAAAGCATAGTACTCTTAGGATCATGGCGCTTATTTATTGAATATATTTCTGCCTCCAACACATTACAACTGGTGACAGAGGTAAATTGGAAGGTTTGTTGCCATGGCCATCCATCCAGACAAATTTGAAAATGGTGATTTTGACTTGTGGCTGGGTTCCTTTGAGCGTTGCGCAATAGCAAATGGCTGGGGAGAGACGCAAAAGCTACACAAGTTACCCGCATATCTCACCGGTACTGCAGCGGAATATTTTGCCTTACTGACGGCCCCTGAGAGAGAGACTTACGTGTCCTTAATATCAAGTCTTCGCAGAGTTCTTATTCCGAATGTGTATAGTGAGT